>JAMPIV010004600.1:0-104985 GCA_024509875.1 Oreohelix idahoensis | reverse complement strand
ACATAGAGTTCGTGGTGAAAGTAAATTTCAACGGTGTCCCGTAATAAATTCATTCAGTCCGCTTTGACAAATCAGAAGCTTTTTTACAGTCAGATTTGTGGAACCAGAGAAAAAATTCTAAAAGCAAACACCATTGGCCCATAGCACTTTGTGGAAACAGATCCGAGGGGGTTATAAAATAACAACCAAACCTCTGCAATACAACATAAGTGCTGTATTTACAACCATCAAGAAATATATCAGCCAGCGCGAGATAAATCTCATGGGACTACAAACAACTCATCGCCTTCGTGTTTTTCAACTATAACAGTTAAACTCTACTCAACAATTTTGAATATTTTATAAAAAAATTAATACTGTTACCATCCAACAATCCCCTTCTAAAATATCTAATCTAAGTTAAATAATTAGAGGAAAACAATAATTATATTATATATTAGTTTGGATTTTATTGGTCACATGATCTCTAGTTTGAATATAATGATCACTTATTTTATTTCAAATTAGTTGAACTAGTAATTAATGCAAAAATCACGTTGTTTGTTATAATTCTATAATATAAACTACAGAGTAGTGTACCCAATTCATAATTGGCAGTTGTAAAATGTTTTGTTGGTCATAATTTAATACCCATACTCACCAGGTAGAACACCATTTTTACCAACATATCCTTGTACATTATTCCTTAATTTCAACTAAATTCTAAATCCTCCACTACTGGATTAGGAAGGGGGAATAGTAGAGTCACCAGTTCTATCAGAAACTAATTTTCCATCCGGACCCACATGCAGTGGTCTCAGATTATTGCCAGGAATTGGACGTTGAATAGTGATACAAAGACCTAACCAGGGTCGTCTATTCTTCGGTTCTTTTGTCCATCGCTTTCTCTAAGGTGTTGGTTCCACAGTTTCTGTGATGGATTTCGGTATTCACCGTCACCAGCAAATAACTTTTTATTAAGAGAAATATTCATGTGGCAGAGTTATGTATTTTTTTGCTGTTACCTTAATATGTATCTTAATGGGTTTCATTTTCGATACAAGTCAACTGGAGGATGAGACGCTCTGGGAGTCATGACACAAGTGGGGCCTGCCCCCCTTAGAGTGTAAAAGTGTTATATCCTGCCGAAAACAATTTTCGGATCGGGGGACACTTCTGATGATACGAGTGCTTCCTGTTGTATCGCACAGTAAAGAGTTTTCCTATCATAGTTGCATGGTCAAAAAAAAACCAGTCCAAGGATCGGGAAAAAGACCGATTGACTTCTGGAGAAAGACAGATGACACTGGGGAAAGACTAGAAAACCGGCTGACACGGTTAGCACCCCGTAAGCCGTATTCATTAGCTACAAGGACCCAAAAATGCATAGATGCCCCCAGGATTCACCGAAAAGAGGGGGGGAGGATATGAATCCACAGGCGCCTCATTGGAATCGACCCCAGGACCCCGTTACACGGACCCTCGAGCTCTCTGAACAATGGCTGGAATTTCCATGTGCTGTGGTAGGGAATTCTCTCTTAGAGAGGAATGAAAAAATCCACAGAACGAAAAAGGGGTGTGGAGGTCATCAGGGGGAGATCAACAGCGCTCTGTCTCGACGGATAAGACGTTAGAAGAAAGCAGCCAGGAGTCAATCCACAGTGCTGAGTAACATTCAAGTTGATGTGCCAGATGATGATCTCACACTACTTCTTGGACGGGAAGTGAGAGATGCAATCAAGTTCCCACCTGCAAGTGCAAAAGGGCTTTCCGATCATTCTGGAAGAAGCCTTGCAAAAGAGTGGATTAACAACCTGAAGGCAGATAACTTTGGAGAAGAAGCTGGAAAAAATCTTCGGCGACATAATAATATATCTGCCACTGTCGCAAAGTGTTCGCAGTGAGGGAGGCAAGGGAAGGTAAAGTAACCCACACGAAAAAGTAGAAGACCAAATTTAAAAAAAAGAAATCAGGGAAAACAGAAAGAAGCAGCATGCCCGAAAACTGTTCAAGAACGCAGTTGCCACAGAGAAGGAAGGGTTACCACAAGTTTGGGAAGCACCTGAAAGGCCAAACCATAATGCCCTTTGTAGAGCAGAAAGGTTGTGCAGGGAAGAAGAAGGAAGGACTCGAAGGGACGATAGGAAAGATTCTCACCTTCAGGGAGCCCTTCAAGTTTGCCAAAGAACTGTTCGATGAGCCCCCTCCCCGCCGCTGCCCCCCGCGCCGCCCGTCTCGGTTTACGCTACAAAACGTAAATCAAGAAAGAAAGACCTGGACACGAAACACCTTAGAATGACATGTTCAGATGGTCGCAAAGATAAGCAGCTCTCAGCAGCATGGCAGGCCTTTAAATGGCCGAGTAAGCCAGGAGCTGAATTTAAATACCCCAAGCCCCCCTGTCGATACAAGAGGTTAGAAAGCATTGTCCAGAAAGCTCGGTTGCAGTCAGCTCCAGGTCCTAATGCGTGTTCCATATTGTGGTAGTATAAGAGATGCCCTGAGGTGCTCAAACGACTGTTTCCGTTTTACTGAAGAATACGTGGAAACCCAGCTTGTAAGCAAGGAATGGAGGAAAAGAAAGGCGAACGGCTTTGATAAGAGGTGATTTATTTACCCCCAAATGATAATGGCTGAGACGCCCAAATGTTGAGGGTGGATTGTAGATGTATCACCTACTATGTCAGAACACCAGAGATTGATGAAGGCGGCAGAAGTATGGTGTCTTGGTCAGGTTTGTGTATAAATTGATGTATATATGGAGGGTCAAGCCAGGTAGCAGACTAAGTAAGAGTCCACCATGGACGGTCACATAAAAAACTCACGACGTAGAAAGTCAATGAATGTTGTAAACTGCAAGGACGTTGACATCATTTATTGGACGCTAACACCATGAACAAGGTAAGTGTAGACATTAACATGTTCCGCTACAAACAGTCTTAATTATATCGACATAGTCAGCACAACAGTCGACAGCATGACACTTAATAATGGATGAATCAAATCATGGGCTTCAATGCATCATAATTCGACTGTAAAATGTATATTCAGATGTGGCCTAAAACCTTTTCTATAACATGTCCAAGATATCTTTATAAATGTTATAAAATGCAGGAGATTAAAGGTCCGTCCCTTCTCTTCCATGAACCTCTACAGCAAGACAGGCCGACTTCTATGTGACGTATCAAGAAATGCCTCTGATTTGACTTAAGATTAGCAATTTGGTTATGCAACCAAAACTGACGTGGAACCGCCAGAAGCATTAAAGTCCAGGAGCAAAGCAGATAGCCTTTAGGACATTCATCAGACCCGATGCATAACACAACATGGAGATTCGTTGAGCTTGAAAAGCTTCTCATAACGTCGACTCTTTCCCCGCCCAGGGAAAGTTGACCAACTAGGCACAAAATGTCCAATCATAAAAGTTAGCGACAATGATAATCAAATGTAGAGCAATTTACCTTCTCTTCAAGAATAATAAATACACAACTCACACCGCCTCCAGGGCGCTTTGATTCCACAAAAATGAAATATCATCTGAGGATGAACACTATAGGAGGACTTCCATTTACCTCCCGAAACAACATAATCATGACAGACGCTGAAAAACGCGGTCTGTCTCACTCGACAAAATCGTGACACTTGTCCACAAAACAGGCCCGTCGGAAGTTGGTGTACAAAACCAACCAAACAAACACTGACATGCGCACCCAAACCGTTCGACTTGAATACAATTCACACACCCGTCGAAGCTATGGGGCACACTTCTAAGTACTACAACTTTAAAATCGAGCCTTATAAGTGATAGGAAATAAACTATCGACGCAGTTTGACAATCGTATTACAAGAAAAATGGGCCTGAGAGCTCCATAAATGGACATGGAACCCAACATCGGTCAACCCCGCTATAATATCGGCAACCGAAGCGGCCATAAGAACAGGTTACCAAACCTAAAGTTAAAACGTAACTCCAGTTCCAGGAGTTAATATACCTTGCGCATTAGAAGAAAAAATTGCGTACACAGAGTAACATGGGTGAAAATTCGTATGTGTAACAGGGCAACTTTCTCCATCCCGAAGGAACAAAATTCCCTACTTACCTCCTGGCAAAATGGGTACATTGACAATACCATTCAGAAAGGAGGTATCCCCGGTACACACAGGATGTCTACAGCATGCCACAATGATCTGGGAAGCAATTCAAAACTGGGTCTGACAGAACCATGTAATCTGGTTGGATCTAGCTAATGCTTATGGACCCGTTCCACACCAGATGTTGTGGCAGGCCCTAGAAATGTATCATGTTCCATAAGAGATTGCAGCAATGCTGAAGCTGTATTTAGCAGGGTTTTCTGTCAGATTTTCAACCAGAGAGTACACAACGAAGTGGATTGGCCTTGAAGTTGGAATTGCGATGGGATGTACCATCTCTCTGATACTATTCGTGATGGCTATGCAGGTAATCCTCAATGCGGCTGAAGGAATGGCTATAGGTCCAAAGCTCGGCGGAATGTGTCACATGCCACCGCTCAAAGCATTCATGGATGACACAACAATTCTGACATCAGATGAACATCAGGCCCGGAGGATGTTAGCACGGCTGGATGAACTAGTCAGTTGGTGCAGAATGAGCTTCAAACCCAAGAAGTCGAGAAGCCTATCAGTCAAGAAAGGGAAGATAGCAGTGGTCATATTCATGGTTTCCAACCAAAAAATCCCTACTGTCATTGAGGAACCTGTTAAAAGTCTTGGCGGGGTGTACGATGCCTCATTAAAAGACTCGAAGGCAGTGCAACAGACAATAGAAATGGCAAACAGAGGACTACAGATCATAGACCAAAGCAGACCCCTGGGAAAGTTCAGACTGTGGTGCCTCCAGTTCATGTTGATACCGAAGTTGCTTTGGCCGCTGCTTATATATAAAATAAGCACAAGTACAGTGGAAGCTATAGAGCAGAAGGTCAACAAGTTCATGAGAAAATGGCTAGGGGTACCACCAGGTCTGTCAGATGTAGCACTGTACTGCAAAAATTCAAAACTTCTGCTTCCCTTCAAGTCAGTTGTTGAAGAGTACAAAGTTGAAAAGGTAAGGCTTGCAATGATGCTACGCGAGTCAGCTGATGACGTGGTTAAGTCCATTCAGCCCACACTGAAAACGGGAAGGAAGTGGAGAGGGGAAGAAGCTGTTGATGCTGCCCAAGAGTCACTGACATTGAGGGAGGTAATCGGATAGACACAAACGAATAGACGGGGATTTGGTCATGGAGACATCCGCTGGTGGTCCAAGGTATCAAGCAGGGAGCGCAGAGACATGGTAGTTCAGGACATACGAGGAGCTGAGAATGATAAGTGGTTGCAAAATGCAGTGAAGCAGGTCCAACAAGGCCAATGGACTACATGGGCAGGAGCCCTGCAGAGTTCGTTGACATGGAATGATATATGGCATATGGCACCTCTTCGGCTCAGCTTCGTTGTTAGATCAATGTATGACCTGCTGCCGTCGGCCACCAACCTTGTGAAATGGGAAAAGTCTGATGATGAGCAGTGCCCCCTGTGCCAGGGGAGGCAGACACTTGAACACATGCTCTCAGCGTGTAAGGTGTCATTAGGGCAAGGGCGATACACTTGGCACCATAACAAAGTGCTAAATGAGCTTGCTGCGACAATAGATCTGGCAAGGATGAAGGCGAATAGCAAACCCAGGCCGAGCACTGCAAATACATACTATCTGAGGGCAGGAAAGTCAGCACACCCCAAACCGAGTAAACCTGGTAGCAGTTTACTATCTCTTCTTGACTGTGCAAACGACTGGGAGATGGCGGTAGACCTACCTGGACGAGGGGCATGTCCAGAGAGTATCAGAAAATCGCGGAGACGGCCGGATATAGTGCTTCATTCTTCAGCAACGCTTCAGGTCATACTGATTGAACTGACCGTGCCATTTGAATCCAGATTAGACGAGCAACATTCGTTCAAAGCGGCCAAGTATAGTGATCTGGCCGCGGATCTGAGACACGATGGGTTCACTGCACGGGTCATGGCTGTTGAAATGGGCGCAAGAGGGCTTGTGGCTGCATCATTGTATGATTTATTGAAACTGTTGGGGCTGAGGGGACAGTCGAGAACAAGGGCACTGAAGAGGCTTAGTCAAACTGGCGAAAAGGCATCAGGCTGGCTAAGGAACAACCGCAATGGGCAATGGAAATCGTGACAATAAACCCTGCGGTACAGAAAACACCAAATGTTTCTATGTCCACAATATGCTGAGTTTTTTGGTGTACTAGTGAAAGGGCTGTGACTGAGGGGCAACAGGCGGCGTGTATAATAAGGGGTGCCAGGCACAGAATTTCAGTGGCTAGCGCGCAGTGGCTAGACTCGACGGCTTTGCGCAGGTGTGTGTCCTTAGTTGTGATGTGCGACGGAACGAACGGAATAATTTGTCTTCTCTTTGTAACTTTCACAATTGCCTTCACGGCTGGCGGAGTTGTTGATTTTAAAGTTGCTACCATAAGTGAAGTGAATTCATTTTCGATACAAGACAACTGGAGGCTGAGACGCTTGGGAGTCATGACCCAAGTGGGCTCGCCCCCTTAGAGTGTAAAGGAGTATATCGTGCCGAAACACTTGTCGGACGGGGGGTTTCCTTCTGATGATCAGATTGCTTCCTGTTGTATCGCTCTGTAAAGAGTTTCCTATCTTATCTACATTCTCTAGGAGACTATCAATTATCTATCTTTCCTTCACCACAAATAGTGAGCGAATCAATTAAAGATATTTCTACTCACCATAATAGCCCCCCTATATATAAATATATATATAGACAGATATACATATATCTATATATCTATATATTATATATATATATATATATATATATATATAGTTCGAAAATAAACTAGCAGGACGTTACTGGTAGGAGATTTCAATGCCTACAACAAAGCGTGGGTTAACAACAGTAATGATCCAGCAGGAAAAAAAAGCTGTTGTATTACATTGAAAGAGCTGAGCTAATAATACTAAATGATGGCTCAATCACAAGAATGAACTCATGCAGCAGTGGAGTAGATACAGCAGTAGATATAAGTATTTTTACTCCAAACCTAGCCTCTGCTGAATGGGAAGTACTGAATGACTCCAGCTCAGATCACTTGCCCAAAGAAATAAACCTAAACGACAAATACAGATCTAGTCCAAAAATCTCTAAACCTACATTAAACTTCAAAAAAGCGAACTGGAAGTCCCTTCAATTAGAACTAAGGAAACTAAGCGCAGAACAAATTGAGTTCTAGTGTAGATCTATTTGCAGGAAGATTAACAAATGAGATTTTTAAAATAGCAATAAAATATTTAACATACAGGAATATGCGTCGTCACTTAATACCAACATAAAAAAGTAAAGATAGGAAAAGAATCAAGGATAAACATCCAGTACCACGGTGGACAGAAAGAGGCTCAGAACAACTAAAATTGAGGGAGAATATTTTGTCAAACATTAAATCATAGGACACAAATAACATTAAATCATAGGACAAAAATAACTACAGTTTGGAGAAAACTAAAAGCAATTAAAGGAGGAAACAAGAAATTTAAAATCCCAACAATTAAAATCCCAGAGAGAACTGAAATAGATTGAGAAAAAGCTAACATACTAGCTAAATACTTCTAACAGGTTAGTTCAATAGACAGTCTAGATAAGTCAGAGATAATTGGAGAAATCTCTATTAAAAACATTAAAAGACGAAAATACGGAAAGCACACAATTCGCTAATTATTTAAATGCAGACATTACAGTAGAAGAAATAGAAAGAGTATTAGGAGGAAAAACTAATACCACATCCGGACAAGACATTCTGAGCTACGAAATCTTCAAAAAGGTACCACACACCACTCTATTGTGATTGTATCCCTCTACAACGAAATCTGGCATAGCTCCTCGGTTACCTACGTTTTTTCTAAAACATTAAAAACGATCTGTGTTGCCACTCTGAATTTTATACACATCCTAGATGGGACCTTAAAAAACACCTAGATTTTGAAATTTGGGCTACTTTTGGGCGACTTATGCCGAAGGTTAAGAACACATGGGAATAACACCAATTCCCAATATGCCTCAATGGGCGTGTAACGGGATTTTTTTGGGCAACTTGGGCTACTTTAGGCGGTTTTGTTTTGGGCTCCTTTTGGCTTTTTTAAAGCTAGTTTGGGCGAAAAACCGAAACCTGAAAGCTGATTTAGGTGGCATTCTTCAACTAATGAAGGAAAATATCACCTAGACGGGACCAAAAAGACCTAGATGTAGGTGAATCCACTTAAGAGTGGCAGCGCTGAAAACGATAACTAAGAATTTAAAGTCTTACATAAGTGTGTGATAGCATAGAACAAAAGGTCAGAAATGATTTGATAAGATCACTAATGTAGAACCGATGACGAGAACTAGTTAAGTGCGAGTACAACAAGAGACAAGATGGTTTGGCCATGTCTGCAGAAGGGGAGAAGGTCGGCTACCACGACAAGCATGGGAAAGAAAGAGCCAGGGATCCATACCTCCAGTGCTAAGCCCATAAAGCTGCTAAAGTATGTTCAGAGCTGGTTCAGTATTTTGTTGAATATCGAATGCGTGCTTCGTTCGTTTATAATCTTCAAATGAGGGTCACCGTTATATGGACTCATTATGTGTTGACTGTCCAAGAAGACATTCGTTCCTTTCGGAGCTCATTATGATATTATAAATCTTCTCATCGGAAGAGTTCTTCAATGTAATACTAATCAACATTGTCAATACAGCAAAACAGCCGTAACGTATCGACGTAGATAAGTCCTCAAATTGGAGTCCATGGTTTATTGACAGTTCACATACGAAGACAGTCATACAGGTACAATATTCACATACAGTTCATTAGAATTTACTTGCATAGATATTCTATTCCGTCCGTGTCATATTGAATTCATGTCGACAGACCATCATGGCTATGTACATGCGCTGCTGGGATCCAGACAGCCAGAAGTGAGCGCATGATGTCTTGACGAAAATAATCAAACTATTTATGAAAGATCCTTCCTTAACGCAGGTTAATTATAAACCTTTATGAATTCACTTATATATAATATTATCTGGACTGACCCTGAGTCCTGGTATCAAATTACATAAATACAGCTTTTAGCAAAGCCTATCGACCATGGAAGGAGGTAAAAACACGACTCCACGGCTTGACGGACAACGTAACAAGGGTACAGTAACTAAGTCACGAAGCGTGAACTTATCGACGCTAACACGTCATAATTTGACCGTGTATTTCGCGTTCATTAATCCGTGAAGTATAAAAATCAATTTATATTAATTCTATTGACCCCAAAAATGCGCACTGCCAATTCTAGCAGACGATATCAATAAAACTACCGTAACAATTATCTACCCGCCGGGGGGAAAAAATCTATTAGATAGTTTTTTTTTTGAACTATCTTACTGAAATATATGAACAATTTAACAAAAACCCGACATATGGCCTACGATGTTCAGTCTAGAACAGTGTCGTTGTCATGTCGATAATATATCAGTCATATAACATTATTAAACAAAGGGGTGTCAACTGTCGCTAAATAATTATCTACTGAACTTAAAGACTGTTGTGAGTGAATAATGAAGTGTTATATGTAAAGAAAATTAATTCTAACTAATTAAAATTAAACTAAATTAATCATAATAAGTATGTATGGTATTAATTAATTAACATCTAATAAAATAACCTGAGAGATAGTGTCATAACAAAAGATATGAGAAGTAAGGACAAGTAAAGTAAAGAAAAAGATAAAGTATAAATTAATTTAGTTATGTGTGATTAAACTTAATTATGTGTGTCAAGTAATTACTAAATAATTAACTTAATGAGTTAATAAAAGAAAAAATATTCATACATTTCATGTGAACATCTTAACTAAATGCATATAACAGCTATCATATTCATAAATAAAATATTTAGAGTATCCGCTTGTGTGATATTATTTTGTTTTTTTTTTCATCTTTTCTTTCTTTTGACATTTTTTTATTTATTATTATCACACTTCAATTTTATTATATTCTTTATTAATTTAATAACTATTAAACTTAATAATTTCGGATATGAAGATCCAGTCGTCGTTATGGCCTTTGCGAAATTATGGAAAGTTCCTTTGGAGAAGAAATTTAATACTGTTCCTGATTGGATATAAACTTTTACCGTGTTGAATTAGTCAATTTCTGTAGCATAACTTTTATATGTCCAGCTTGGATTCATATCATAATTTCCGGCCATATCTTAATGATTTGTAGCACGATTGGACACTAACCAAAGTCCAAACGTTAGAAAAGAACCATCGAAATATGTCCTCTTGCTATCACGAATCATCTTTCGGAAAACTGTATATACTGAATGATTCACTGCAAGTATTCGAAGTGTCATTCGTATGGAGGTGGTTCATATCATTTTCGTAGCAGGAATAAGTGATAGTTACAGAGTCAATCTTGTTCAGGCTTTTTTAATCTGTGGGACAATTATTATTCGACTTCAGTAGGATGTCTCGAAAGCGCATCAGCAATTATATTTTTCTTGTCCCAGTATGGCTTCGATGACAAAATCATACGGCTGTAATAGAATTGAAAATCTGGCAAGTTTGGGGCTTTTGTTGGTTAGAGCGACGTAACGATGTCACTGAATTCTGATCCGTTTTGGATCACGATTTTTCTAGTTTAGTTATTGCCCAAACTACGCCCAGCTACTCCTTGTCCCAAAGTGGAGTATTTAGTTTTCAGGTAACTTCAGTTTTTCTTGATATGTACATCGTGGGATGGAGTATATCGTCGTGATATTGAAGTAAACAAGCTCCGATACCATAATTACTGGCATTCTGTACGAAGAAGAAAGAACTTTTTAGAAGTATCTGGTAATCTCAAAATTGGTGGATTTGAAAAGATGTTTAGTATCAAGCGAAAAATGTTGTCCCCATTCGTCAGTCCAATTTACCTTCAACGGCATGTCCTTTCTTCAACAATGATGACAAGACAGCCGTGATGGATGATAAGTTAGGTACGAATCTACTGTAGTATTGGTACTAGATTTAATACACTCCTAACCTATTTCTTCGTTTGAGGAACCGATAAATAAAAATTTTAGATACCGTAACTGGGAACAGTTTGAATACGTCCAGCCCCAATAATATGTCACAGGATAGGTTATCTCCTGAAATGCCATTTGTATTGTCGTAGGTTTAGCGGTTAAATGGTTTTCTCTTAATACTTCCAAGACACATCTAAGCCCCGAAAAATGTTCCTCAAATGATGAACTAAATAAACATATGTCGTCAATGTATGTAATGATGTCTGGTCTACCTCGGTTAGTGGTATCTGCCAATAACCTTTAGTTAGATCTATCTTAGTGAAAAGTGTTGCATTAGACAGACGAGAAAGTAAGTCGTCAATATTGGGGTGTGTGGTTCACTGTCAGCTATGTGTCTGAGGATTTAGCTTCCTATAGTCAACGCATAAGCGAATGTTGTTGTCCTTCTTTCGGACAATGACTAAAGGTGACGAAAATGGTGAGATACTAGTCTCGATAATACCTAACGACCACATCTGCTCAAGTTCCAGAGTCGTTTTGCTGAGAAAATGTAGTGGGACAGAAATAGGGATGTACACGAATTGGGGGTACCATCTTTAAGAGTAATGTCGTGAGTAATCACTGATGTGCGGCCAGGTACGTCTGTCAGCACATCTGGGAATGATTGTAAGAGATCAGCAATCTGGTGATGCTGTTGCGGTGTAACCGACGAAGAGATGGTTACATCTCGCCAAGATTCCGTAGGTTGTAATACTGGTACAGGTAAAGGCAACTGTATCTCAGGAAAACAGGATTCTTCTTCCTGAATCACTGATAGATTAGTAAAATGACAATTTGGTACTACTGTGTCATCTAATTCGTGGAAAATAGATTGCAAGTGTTCTGGACGAGTGTGAAATTGTTTGAGCATGTTTATATGGTATATTTTTCTGTGTCCCTTAATGTCTAAGACGTAGTCAACGTCAGAAATCTTGTCAATAACCTTGTAAGGACCATTCCATGATATAAGTAATTTATTGTCATTATGTGGAAGTAACACATAAGGCTCATCGCCTGGAAAAAGTTGACGTAATCGTCTAGTTCTATTTTGTAAGGTTCGAGCCTTAGCTTTCGCAGCCTCAGAAGAAGCTGTTGCCCACTGGCAAGATTCAATGATATTCTTACGAAGATCAATTACGTACTCGTAGGATGACTGGGTATCCTGAGTCATCTCGGCGTCAATTAGTAAGTCTTTTATGAGTTTTCATAGGACCTCTTGGTGGAGCGCCGAAAACTAATTCAAATGGAGAGAAGCCAGTCTGTTTCAATTGGCACCTCTCGATATGCGAACAGGATAGCTGGGAGTGCTCTGTCCCTGTCCTGAGGATGTTTAATCGTAACCTTATGTAGTAGCTGTTTTTAAGTGTACGGTTAAGCCGTTCCGCCGCACAATTACTCGGAGGAGCATAAATACTACTACGATTCCCATCTATGTAACAATTCTTCATTACCTCTGCCATAGTCTCGTATATGAAGTGAGATCCATGATCTGATAATAACTTTCTAGGGAAACTACCCTAGAAAAAATAAGATGTAGTGCAATCAGCTACATCTTGCTGTAGTGGTGGGTCTTCAATGGTATTGCTTCTGGCCATCGTTTGCATAAATCAATGCAAGTGAGGACGAATTTATGTCCTCTGGCCGAAGGTAGGAGTGGACCAAATGATATCTATGCCATTTTGTCAAAAGGTCGCACTGAAATATCACAAGCCTGAATTAGGAGCCGTGTGAAAAGCTCCACGTGCTTTAAACTTCCTGGGCATATCGTACAAGAGCGTACATACTGTGATATATCTCGTGAAACACCTGGCCAAAAGAGAATTAAGATAATACTCGAGAGCGTGTTCGAGTATATCCCATGTGACCTGCGCACTTGGAATCATGTGCGTGTTGAAGAATATAGCGTCTAAATGCAGATATACCCATGACTTGTTGTTTAACCTGAGAACTATCCATCAAACATCTAATTAATATATCATTTTTGATAATAAACCAATGTTTGTCTTTATTACTCGAGGTAAGATTATCAAACTTATTCACCAGGGGAGCAAAAAAAATTTTTTAAAGATTTATCTTCCTTCTGTTTTCTTTGCAAACGTATAGCTCTGTCAATAGGAGAATGAACCTCAATAATATCTTCATGTTTGTCTGGTTCCACCTTTTTAGTGTCGACACTCTCTACAATTTTTAGTCTGTGCTCTAGTTAGTCACTGCGTTTCCAGTGCACAGATTGTGTTTCTCCCATTTCGATAATTTCTTCTGGGGTTGCAATCTCTACTGCCATGAATGCGACCAACCATCAGATCTGCAATAGGATTTTTTAACATGCATACTTTAAACGCTACCTGAAAAGAAAAGTGTATTTATATGAATTATCGCAGTGGGATAACATTCTACAGTCCCACCAAATGTCATGCACCTGACATATTCCCCTGTCGCACAACTTGGATGGATTAATGAATTGTCGGACTCCAATGGTCGTAGATCCGGAATCTCTCAAAGCAGAGACGATATATATCCATTTATTATCCCTCTGTTAAATATAAGAGAGCCTGTTCCATCGTAAGCCACTAGACCGACTTCTGGAAGGATGTGTCCGCAATTCAAGACAGTCTCCTTTGCCTTCTGAAATACAAGATTACATTCTGGGCAACTGTTTTGTCACGTTATTAATTCATAGCGTAACATGTTGCAGAAGATTGTATTATTTTTCGTTTTGTGGAGCATCTGGGATTATATTATTAGTAATTGCTGCCCCTGTATTGTGGATGATAATGAGACGATCTACAGACTGAGATCGATGACGAGAATGATCATTAGAATTATCCCGTTGTCCCCTGTAGTAACTGTTATCTCGATGTCTCGAGCCATGATTATTGTTATTCCAATTGTTATTAGTGTTATAGTTGTATGATCGATTATGATTTGCGTTATGTCGACCATTGTTGTATCTCGACTGAGGTGAATAATTCCTATTTTGTGGTCTTCGTCTATTAAAGTCACTCTTATTGTTAAAATTATTATTATGTACCTTATGAAAATTAACGTTATAATTTCCTTTGAAGCGACTTCTATCTACACTGTGTGTTCTTGGTTTGTCATGACTGTGGTATGCCATATTAGACGCCACAGGTAGAGGTTCCCTTATTAGCGAATTAGAAATGCTCGCATTCGGATGAGCAGTGCAATAATGTATTGAAATTTTTTCTAATTCATCATCGATAGTAGATGGTTTTTCGTTCTTGCAAAAAGGCAAAGAACGGGTGGGCTGACAGAGGATAACACTTTATCCCTCAGTAACAACTCGATAAAACCTGTAAAGTCTTTATTAGAATCTGGTAGAATACTCTTAAAACGTAATCTGCAACCCTCTTCGTCCAAATGGAAACGACGTAATAATAAGGCTTTAATGGCGTCATAGTCACCAGCTATTGTTGGGTCAACATTCTGAACTGCACTTAATGGTTTCCCGTCCAACAATTCACTGAGTTTTAAAGCCCATGCTTGTTTTGGTAAGTTATGTGTTAAACATACCTGTTCGAAACGTGCCAGGTACGATCCAAGGTTAAAGTTGTAATAAGGTTTATTTTGGTTGGATGAAGATCCATTTTGAGAATTATCATTCTGCTCGTATTAGCACTTTGTGCCTGAAATTTTGCAGTTTCCAACTTAAGACGTTGCAATTCCATTTCTTGTTGTCTTATAATTTCCTCTCATTTCATTTTATTCTCTTCTTCTTGTCTAAGTTCTTCTTTTTCTCGTCTAAGTTCTTCTTTTCCTTAGTTAAATCCAGAGTATAATATGCCTCCTTAGTTAAATATTTAATTATATGTATGTCTAACAATAGATTAATACACAATATAATCAAGTATAATCTTATAGTACTATTAATTGTAAGTTCCACAACTATTTTGTAACTAAGTAATTTATATCAATAATGTATAACCATTACATTATACGAATGTAGTATCCCTTATTAATTCATGATGCTGAATTTATATCATGCATCTAAAATTATCCTCCAATAATTATGAGTATTATCTCTATAATTATTTTATTTAATCATATACATGTGCCCAGTGAACACTGTAGTACTATGAAAATGTACTATTTATTATCTAATATGTTTGTCCAATTCAAGGCAAACCATAAATTAAATATATTTATCAATATATATTATGCTATTGTGCCCTCGTCATAATCTACAATATGCTTCAATAGTATATTGGACTACTACTGCAACTAGATGACATCACCTAAGTCATCACATGATTTAGTAAAATTTAATTACATTATTGTATTATTCTATTAATAATAAATTTATAACATTATTAAATTATTAATATATGAAATGAATAACTAAGACAAACAATAAACTAAACTGTACAGAACATTAGCACATCACAAACTGACAATTTCAGACATAAAATGAATCTATAAACTAAGGAGAAAAAATCGGAAGTACACTAGAAGATCAAGTATTGAACTAAGTCAAGATGAAACATATACTCAAAAATCAGTGACGTAACGATGGACTCATAACGGTTCATACAAAATCTATGAAATAAGTTATAGCAAGATCAGAATTGACGGGATAGATTACGAACATTATTACAAAACTGAATAAAAATGAAATTAGTACAGAAAGAATACACCAGTTATTCACAGAACTGCACAGCTAAAACACTTAATATCGAAATCTTGCAATGTCGAGCAGAACAGTTCCCTGGTTAATTTGTTAAGGGGCTCCCGTACAGATTGCAAAATTTCAATAAACCCTAAGAACGACTGAAATCTCTGTGGTCAGCTTTTCGCGACATTCCAGAGGTTTCAGCTCCCTCGCCAACCAACCCGCTAACACGTAAAATACAACATAATAGATATTCACAAACAACAGTCAACACTGATTTGTAAAAAACATGCCGGCGAAATAGCAAAAAGGACATGACAGCGTACAGCAAAATAGTTACTTAGCTTTTTGCCTCGATAGATTCGTCCAGTGCCTGCTTCGCCAACGGACAGAAGAGCTTATATTGCCTGACAATGAAGGTTGGATTTAGTTTCCAATGTTTGATTGAGCGTTTACAAATTCTTTTCTTCAAAGACGTTAAAATGCGGCTGCCATCGATACAGACGATTCATCCTGTTGTCAAGGGCGTGTGACGTCATAGGTGTAGATGCAAAAAGTGTCCATTTTCGCTCGAAGGGAATTTTTTCTTTCAACTCGGTAATTTTTGAAAATTTTTTGACAATTAAATTATAATTCCACGCCACATCTGGCCACCAGCTGCTAAGGCCATAAAGCTGCTAAGGTATGTTCAGAGCTGGATCAGTATTTTGTTGAATCGCGAATGCGTGCTTCGTTCGTTTATAATCTTCAAATGAGGGTCACCGTTATATGGACTCATTATGGGTTGACTGTCCAAGAAGACATTCGTTCCTTTCGGAGCTCATTATGATATTATAAATCTTCTCATCGGAAGAGTTCTTCAATGTAATACTAATCAACATTGTCAATACAGCAAAACAGTCGTAACGTATCGACGTAGATAAGTCTTCAAATTGGAGTCCATGGTTTATTGACAGTTCACATACGAAGACAGTCATACAGGTACAATATTCACTTACAGTTCATTAGAATTTACTTGCATAGATATTCTATTCCGTCCGTGTCATATTGAATTCATGTCGACAGACCATCATGGCTATGTACATGCGCTGCTGGGATCCAGACAGCCAGAAGTGAGCGCATGATGTCTTGACGAAAATAATCAAACTAATTATGAAAGATCCTTCCTTAACGCAGGTTAATCATAAACCTTTATGAATTCACTTATATATAATATTATCTGGACTGACCCTGAGTCCTGGTATCAAATTACATAAATACAGCTATTAGCAAAGCCTATCGACCATGGAAGGAGGTAAAAACACGACTTCACGGCTTGACGGACAACGTAACAAGGGTACAGTAACTAAGTCACGAAGCGTGAACTTATCGACGCTAACACGTCATAATTTGACCGTGTATTTCGCGTTCATTAATCCGTGAAGTATAAAAATCAATTTATATTAATTCTATTGACCCCAAAAATGCGCACTGCCAATTCTAGCAGACGATATCAATAAAACTACCGTAACATCCAGGACGACCCAGAGACCGCTGGGAGGACCACATTAGACAATCTTTGAAGGTCCGAGGACTAGAATGGAACCAGGCCAGGAGGAAGACAGCCGATATAATAGTCTGGCGCTCTCTTCCAAACCTCTACATCTCACGGTAGAAGGGGAACGACTAAGTAAGTAAGTAAGTAAGAGTACAACAAGAGTTGAGAAGACAACACTGGCGTTAGATAAGACACTTGTTGATAGTATAATAAGACAGAAAACGTGTTGATAGCATTAAATGGTAGTCCTTATTCTGAAGTTCCCCAGGGTGAGAGGAGATCGAGTACACATGAAGAAGGACTTTGTTAAAGAATGTTAATTTGTTGCTGGTTACATGTGAGGCTTATTAGTCGCACTAACAAAGAAAGAATTGGATAATACTGCATGTGGTTGGCAACCTCATCTCGTGAAACCACATGCATGCGGTCGTGCAGACTACCTGCAAGGGATCAACTACAGTAGTAGTCCCATGATCAATAGACAGCAAAAAGAGATATCAATGATTGAATGGAGATGTTTGAATATAAGCTTCTTTGTAGTCGCATAGCAGATACTGCTGTAGGGAGTGAAATGTTAGAGACTTCACTATCCAGGTATACCTCGCTTTATTGCGCTTTGCTTTATTGTGCTACGCATATATTGCACTTTTTTTCAAATTATTCATGTTTATTTATTAGAACGTGCCTTTTTCTTTCCATAGATTTTGGCTCTCCACCAGCAAAAAAATATTACGATTTGCTGAAGGCTGAGATGATGAGGATTAATATTTTTTTAGCAATAAAGTAATTTCAATTTTACAATACACTGTTTGTATTTTTAGACTAGCGCTATTGCGCATTTAAAAGACATAGTGTAAACATGATTTTAGGCTTTTATATGTACTGGGAAGCAAACTAAAAAAAAATAAATAACTGGGTATAACCCGCGTTATTGCGATATTCGCTTTATTGCGGTGGTCTGGAACCGAACCCACACAATCTCCAAGGTATACCATGTACGATGTTCAGTATCGAGAAGTGTGGTGACCAGTTCCCTTCCTCACTGCCTTTTCATTCCCTAACTCAAGTGCACAGTCAAGGACCCATTTACAGCTGGGTAGACCAGCGTTTCGATACCGTGAATCGAACTCGGTACCTGTGCCGCGAGAGACCAGCACTCTAGCCATTCTGTCAATCGGACGCTATTATAAGCTTACATTTATTTAATGAATGAGTAACAGGAAGAGAGAAAAAAAGAATAAAAGAGAAACGGAAAGAGATGTATTAGCAATGGTTCGCTTCGATGAACGAAATAACTACAACCAGGATCAGACTGAACAGTCGGGCGATCAAGTAGTACTCGAGGACCCACTCTTCCCAAGCCAGCATTAGCCTAATCTAGTGGGTGGGTGGTCACAGGCCGATGACCCTTATTGTCCGGAGGCCTAGAGCACTGCCAATCCTCCCCTGGTTACAACAGTCTGTTGGACATCTTGTCGTTCTGCTATTCTCTGTTTTTGTTTTGTTTTTTAATAACGGGAGGAGTAAATTGCGAACATTATCAGTGTCCATAAACATGTATTATTAATAGGTGAGCAAGAAAGCGAGTTTCCCTTAGTCCTGATTAAGGGAAACAATCAGTGATAATAAAACATTTAGTTTGTGTGAGTTGCCTCCCGTCTATCATCAGTGAACTCCACTTCTGCAAGGCCAAGTCATGGATTATTGCCTATTTGTTGTTTACACTTCAGCGCTCTCGGGAAATCCCATTTATTTGTATCTCTTCATGTTTGATAATGCCCCTGTACAGTTCCGGGGGGAGGGGGGGGGGGGGGCTTTTAAATAGACCAAAAAAAAAAAAAAAGATATGACTGCTGTACACTGAAGGACGATGTCCAAGGCGACTAATGTGAGATTGCGCGTGAGGTTGGCAACCCCATCACGTATAACAAATTGCCACAAAAACCACCACTACATGAGCTTGTGAATGATTGGTGCCTCCTTCCTAGAAGGTGAACAGCTACAGTTTTTAATGTTAATGATTATATTTGAAAATATGAGGACTATTTTGTTGTTTTTGCATTTGCGCGGTTTTTGTTTGTTTTTTTTTTAAGGGGGGGGGGGGGCTGTTTCTAGAATGTACTATTTGTTTTATATTTCAGCATTTCCACATCTAAAGTAATTTGTTTAAAACTGTTTTAACTGTTTAAAAAACGAGCAAACAAAGAAACTCAAAGAAGACGCTGCCCATGGCATGTATTTTTAGCATTGCAACAAATGTTTAGAAGTTCTTCAAAATGTTATGACCATCACTTCATTTACTGTTACCGATATTTCCCCTCACTGTGTCGGTTTTAAGTTGTGGAGGCCCTAGACAAGCGTAAACCTGAGATGACCCTTTTACATAAATTCATATAGTATCGACAAGCATATATTTTCACGTGAGGCTCCTAAAACTCGCGAGGCCCAAGGGAAATGCCTAGGTTGCCCATACATAACACCACCAATGTTCCCTAAAGAATATTTAATGTATGGAATTCTCATATATAAATGTATAGTAAAAGAAGCAATCCGATAGCAGATAATGTTTGTCACAGAGAGTTATGATCATTAAATTTTCTATATTTTCCTCTTCTTTTCTTTACCCGTGTCCTGTATTCTATTATCACTCTTTACCCTTTTCCTGTATTTTTCGCATCCGTTCGTTTGCGAAAAATATTTTCTTTCCCATTCTCACTATGCCGGTTTCGTTTTCTCATTTAGAAACGCAGTAGATGACATAACGTGTCAGTCTCTACACGAGACGGGAGAGCGTTAAAATGCATCCTATTGCATTAGAAGTCAGTGGACGAAACTGTGAATATTCGCTTTCGTCAGACCTATAGGCGACAAATTTGTCTGAATTCTCACCTGTCACAGCGTTTCTTCAGGCTAGTCGCTCGGAGTGAAGTGTGATATGACACAGATAAAGCGCTCTGGAAGTATACATATAGTCTGGGTTTTTCCATGACACTCACGCTCCACGGCCAGTTTTGGAGTAAGGTGCGAAGACGGGTTTGGCATGTTATTGCCATGCGTCTAAGTTAACGTAAGGTGTTAAGGAAAGGGGAGGCTATGCGTGGTTTTGGAAATAGCGCTCATCTTTGTCTGGTTTAAGATATTAACCAGAGTTTGAAACTAGATTTTCATTCTTGCTCCTGAATTCGCAGTAGACAGGACGTTTCGTGCTAAGAGAATAAGCTGTGTAGCGAAGTCTTAGTGTGTTCTTGGCAACAATTTTGCCGAACTTCTAGACTACCAATAAATATAAGCATATAATTCTAAGTTTGTGCGATTGCCTGTAATTCTGGTGGGATGTAATATATTATATTAAGTATCTAATATTTTGTGAAGTGATTAAGTGGTAAATCGCTTATTTTATTCCCCGAGTTTTTGTGTGCAGAGTGAATAATTTATAAGTTGGTTAGATTCTCTAGCTGATGAGTTACAATGAAAAACAGAATAAAGTATAATTTCTAGCTTAAAGCCAGGTACCCATAAGGAATTAACTTTAACTGCTAAATAATCAGACGAGAATAATTTTTCTAAACTAACCTATAAATGATAGATGCCTCATGAGTGTTGACGGATACGTATGTATTCCTAATTCATGATGATTGATGATTTTGTGTATATAACTTATTTCACGGGAAAGTTTAAATGATAAGTCAAGCTATACGCTTGCAGTTTAAAAATGTAAGTTATATTGAGTACATAATATGTAAAATATTTCACATATGTTTTTCTTTATTCAGTGAATACTGGGTAACCCAACTTTTCCGGCGTTTAGTACAGAGACATACCTGTGAGAAACATAAACATTTTTATCTTTTAACCACGTGGGTTTACAAGTTAACACCTGTCTGACAGTGCGTGCGTCTCCATAAATAGACAGAGTACAACTCTCACTAACGGGTTTTATAAAAGACTAAATGTTTATACTGGGCCTTTGAGCCAGATCAGATTTCTGCACAAACTCTGTACATTTTTTAGCCGTTGTGGCAAGTAACATATTAACGTCAGTAACATTCCGACGGAGTTTTGACTAGTGGTGTGGTGACAAAATATAGTCCTTTCCTGAAAGTAGACACCGATCTGACAGTCCTCAATTCTAGAAACCTAAGCTATTGACACTGTGCTCGTTGTTAGTGTTCGTGCCTGGACAATTTTACTGTGACCTAAACAGACATCCGAAAAATAAGAACACCCAAGGAATCGTTCCCGGAAGCAGAGAATTTATCCCGTCTTTTTGGAACTGGGGATTTCTTTGTCAAAGACAGCCATTGACGAGTCTGTATGTGAATGTCATAAAAATTGTGTTTCCAGAAGTGGCTATCAAAGCTGTGAGTATGAACAGGTGCACGTGATCCCGACGGAATGAATGGAGTGAATGCAGGACGGAGTGATTTCTTTATTGTTGTAATTTGGCACCCATTTTGCTGTCTTAACTTTCTGTATGCAAGTATTGCTAATCATAATTCCCTCAAAATAGAGCAAAGATAGCAAGTCTGTCCATACCTTAAAAGGGGGAAATATTAGACCTAATCATATGTATCCTTGATTCCTTGGGGCTATCACTTTAGTTTCACCGGACTGTGGGCATACCTTGAAGGATAAGATCATACTGTGGGTCTATCATTTTGGTAGCATTTTTATTGACTTTATGACTATTTTATATGCTTTGATGTAATTTCTATGTGTTGTGATGAAATTTTAGATGATAATTAAAATTTCTCTTGAAATTAATCAGCACGTTGGTCAGCTCGTTCTAGAGTATCTATATAACCATTATTACTAGTTTTCCCACGTCTGTACGTCTAATTGTCGTCTTACGTGCGTGTGTATGTGAGTGGATATATATATATATATATATATATATATATATATATATATATATATATATATATATATATATATATATATATATATATATAATATATATATGTGTTTAGACTGTCTGACTCCTCTAAAGCTGTCGTAGAGGATAGGCAGAGAGAGAGAGAAGAATCCTCGATCTCAGAGACAGCCTCTATCACAGTCTACCATCTCACTCGTGGAACTCTATTGCTATTACTACTTCTCACTGTGACTATCACTTATTCTAATCTATTCAGAAGGGACCAACCCAAGTCTTAATTCCCCTATCAAAAATCTACGACAATGTTTTAGAAGTAAAGTATTAAAATCTTCACTGTAATGAATCTCAACATAAAGAGGTCAGTACTTAGTACTTCTGTTATTTCATCTCCACTTTTGGTAAAAAATTGACCTGACGTCAAAAGTCGACGACATATAGTTGAATCTATCAGCAAACACAATATCCTACAGTTAACAGTTTGAATCATAATAAAAGTCGTATGTACAACAGGCGTGTTACAAGTACAATTAGCATTCATACTCTTCAACATTTGCTGAGGGAGACTGGACACTTATGGGTTTGCCCGGAGTGCAGTGAGGTCGATTGTGATTAACAATAACAATAACTTCTTCTTCTTCCATCCTTAGCCGCCAACCGGCAAAGCAGTATGTGGCCAGTACGCCTAGTGGCGTCTTAGGGCAACAACAAATTGATCAATCTATCGCTGTTTCCACCACGCCTAGTGGCGTCTTTGTGGAACAAAAACAGACCAAACAATCTTTCGCTGTTTCCGTAATCAGATTGGTTGGCAAGCAGGTGATCAGCCCACTGTGCGAAGTTTTTACGGGATGGGGTAAACAGCCCCATGCCCAAAACCTCCTTAGTCGCTTTTTACGACATGCGTGGTAGGGTGCAGTGTTACTATTCTTTGCTCCCCTTTCGGGCCCCGGCAACACACGGGTGAAATATAACAATAACAATCATCATAAAAACTTCATTTTAATGTGATATATACCCTTATTAGTTTCATCTATTCATTCATTCATTCATAACCCTCCTCGCCCAAAGGAGCATAGGCCTTCACCAAACACATGCCAAGTCCTCTTGTCACGTGCCATCATCTCAAGTTCTTTCCACGTTCTCCACATCATTTTCATTTTCACCTCTGTTTCCAGCTCTCTTCTCCATGTGCTTCTTTGTTTACCTCTGCCTCTCTTGTCCCGGGGGTTCCGGAACAAGGACTGCCTTGTAATGCTATCAACAGGTTTCCTCAGTGTGTGTCCTATCCATTGCAAGCGTCTTCTTCTCATCTCTTGTCCGTCTTCATGTCCCGAGGACAGCACCAATTCACCTGTGATGAGTTTATTCTTGTCTACCCCGTTCCACTTTGTTTCACACAATCCCAATACCTCAATTTTATATTCCCTCATTTCTGCTGCTACTTGTGCCGCTTTCCCTTGTTCGACCAATGTCCAAACAATCCAGGTGCCAAATCTGGATGTTCTCCTAGAAGAAAGAATGTTAGTCAGCAACACAGACTTCTTTCGGCTTTCTATGTGTTGCATCATACGCCTCCCTGCGAGTGGACCTTCACCTGTCTTGGATGGCTTTGTTTTATTTTCCTTAATTGACTGTTCATGTATGTTGAAGATTTTTGTGGTTTAATTTTTTTTTTTAAACAGGATGGGGTAACCCTTGATAGTATCCCTTTAGTTTTTGGCCACAAAACAACCCACGCCCCCTTTAGCTATTTTAGATGTGGGGACGCCACTGTAGAGCAGCGTGTCGTCATCGAGATCCATAACTCCTTGTCCTTTTTTCTTTGTTTCTGTTAAAGCCAGAATTTCTAGTTTGGCTTTCCTCATCGCTTCTACCAGCTCCTCTTCCTTCCCCTGCATACTTCTTGTGTTCCAGTTCGTCGCCTTTAGAATCAGTCTGGTTTTCTCTCTTATGTTTCGCGTATGTTTATAAGACAAACAGGTGATTGGCCTGTTGTGCCTGTCCATGATGGAGGGGCTGCCTCCTAACGGCATCTATGCAGGCCACCCTTCTCCTTTTTCAGCCGGGCTTGGGACCGGTCTCGGCGGAGTTATTAATCACGTCATATACTAGAAATCTCTCTTAACTCCTATCTCGCTGACTTCTCCTCTCTGTCTGTGTAATGGAAGTGGAGGTACAGAGTCTTTAACACGCCAGTCTTATATCCGAAAATTTTGGGTACGCACAGTTTATTTTCGGAGTTAGTTTATTTACTATAAAAATTACCACTATAGTGGTGTCTCAGTGTGTATCACTCAGTCCTACGCATCTTCTATTCTAGGGAAAAAATAGGGGGGGGGGGGATATATTATTCAAACAAGTGTATGTGTTTGTTAATCTACCTGGTTTGTCGAAAATGCAAATTTAAGAAGGCAAAGGTACAGAGGAATGAATAGACCTGGTCACGCAGTCATAAGCTGGACGAAGTATAATGAAGTCTCTAACACTTTGCACCCCTACTACCGTATCTAGTATGGAAATAACTTTACATGTTGTTTATGTACTGAATGTGTGAGCGCGATTCTTTTTGCAGGGGAAATTAATGCAGTAATTTTGTGGTAACGGGAGAGAACCTCTCCAGAAACATGGAATGTATATTTAGGGCAATTACTTATCGCAAACCTTCTTTTTCCTAGCAGTTAATATTGATTTATAATCAAAAGCATATAACGTTTTTATATTTTACTTAAAATATTTAAATTTTAATAACTTTAAATTGTATTTTAGCTCTTATCTTACACAAATATAATTTATAGAGGAAACGTAGTCTTTAGCACATACTTTTATATATCAATATAAATCTTTTAATATGACACAGCGTAACAATTAATCGGGTTCAATGCCGTGCTTGAACTTGTACATGCGTTTTACATCCAGCAAATGCGCTATCAATAAAACCTTGAAACATACCGTCTCACGCCATCACCCTCCACGCCTGGTCGGCTTTGATTCTTCCAAGCTATGTTAATGTAAAAAAGTACATCTTTATCTGCGTCTTAATTGTCTGTCATTATGACACTGTATATATATATATATATATATATATATATATATATATATATATATATATATATATATATATATATATATATATATATATATATATATATACACACACACACATATATACATATATATTCTGACAATACGAACCTGTCAACGCTTTCTCAGTGACAATTTTCCATACCGCCAGACTGACAGACGTTCTTTTTTTTGACCGACAGTATATGTTGGGTACAATTGATAAAAGTAATACACACACTGACTCTGTGACAGGCATAATCACTGACAGGGGACAAGACATATATTTCGTTGTTTAGGTAAATTTCTAACTGGTGACCGGAAGTAAATTTCATTCAGTCTCTGTTGACATCAGAAGCTGGTGTTTTACAGACATATCTGTGGTAACCAGAGAAAAATTGTCTAGGAAAGCAAACACATTGTCCCGATAGCACATTGTGCAAACAGATCGAGGGGGTTGTAGGAAAAGAGAATCAACCCAAACTCTTTGGCAATACACAAACATAGTGCAGGTAATACAACCATCAAGAAAGGATCAGCCAAGCGCAGATAAGTCTCATGGGACTCAAGAACAACTCACGGCTACTTGTATTTCAACCATACATTTAAACTCTACACAAGCAATTATCATATATTTTCTCTAAAATTAATACATTTACCATCCATCATCCCCTGTCTAGAATGATCTAATCTAATTTAATATTTAGAGAAAACAATAATTATAATATATTTAGTTTGACTTTATTGTCACATGATCTCTAGTTTGAATTAATGTTCTTAGTTAATTTTAAATTGTTGAACTAGAATTAATGTAAAAATCACGTTTTGTTATAATTCTATAATATAACTACAGAGTAGTGTCCCATTCATAATTGGCAGTTGTAAATGTTTTGTTGTCATTATTTAATACCCATCTCATCAGTAGAACACATTTTACCAATCCTTGACACTATACCTTCATTTCAACTACATTCTAATCCTCCACTACAGGATTAGGAAGGGGGCATGGTAGAGTCACAGTCTCTCAGAACTAATTTTCCAACCTGATCCACATGCAGTGGTCTCAGATAATTCAGGAATAGACGTGATAGAGATACAGACCTGGAACAGGTCGTCTATTCTTCGTTCTCTTTGTCCTTCGCTTTCTCTAAGTGTTGTTACACAGTTTCTGTAATGGATTTCGTATTCACGTCACCAGCATAAACTTTTATTAAGAGACATTTCTTGGAGAGTTATTAATTTTTTTTTTTTTTTGCTGTTGCCATATATTATCTACATTCTCTAGGAGACTATCAATTATCTATTTTTCCTTCACCACAAATAGTGAGCGAATCAACTAAAGATATTTCTACTCGCCATAATAGCACCACTATATATATATATGTCGGCGTCTGTGGTCTGGTGGATATGGGCGCAGTTTTATGGTCCAGATATGCCGGGTTCGAAGCCTGCTGCAGGCGGTTTGGTGGCAGACCGCTTTGTGTGGATTTTTGTCGGTGGTATAAGCGCCGTACCGTTCAGAAAGCAATGGCAAACTACTGAATGAAAAAAATTGCCTAGAAAAATCACAAACAGCCAATAAAAGCTGGGGTTGATTGCCACGTCCTGTAAAGGATAAGCAACTAACTTTATATATATATATATATATATATATATATATATATATATATATATATATATATATATATATATATATATATATATATATATATATATATAGAGGCTCAGAACAACTAAAATGAGGGAGAATATTTTGCCAAACATTAAATCATAGGACACAAATAACTACAGTTTAGAAAAAACTAAAAGCAATTAAAGGAGGAATAAAGAAATGTGAAATCCCAACATTTAAAATCCCAGAGGGAACTGAAATAGATAGAGAAAAAGCTAACATACTAGCTAAATACTTCTATCAGGATAGTTCAATAGACAGTCTAGATAAGGCAGAGATAAATTGGCGAAATCTCTGTTAAAAAAATTAAAAGACGAAAATACGGAAAGCACACCAGACGCTAATTATTTAAATGCAGACATTACAGTAGATGAAATAGAAAGAGTATTAGCAGGAAAAACCAATACCACATCCGGAAAAGACATTCTGAGCTATGAAATTCTCATAAAGGTACAAAATACCATTCTAAGGGTGATTACATCCCTCTACAACAAAATCTGGCATAGCTCGTCGGTTACCTACCTTTGTTCTAGAACAATAAAAGCAACCTGTATTGCCACTCTGTATTTTATACAAATCCTAGATGGGACCTTAAAACACACCTAGATTTTGAAATTTGGGCTACTTTTGGGCGACTTATGCCGAAGGTTAAGAAAATCTGGGCCTAACACCAATTCCCAATATGCCTCAATGGGCGTGTAACGGGATCTTTTTTGGGCGACTTGGGCTACTCTAGGCGGTTTTGTTTTGGGCTGCTTTTGGCTTTTTTAAAGCTACTTTGGGCGAAAAACTGAAAAATGAAAGCTGATTTAGTTGGCAGTCTTCAACTAATGAAGGAAAATGTCACATAGACGGGACCAAAAAGACCTAGATGTAGGTGAATCCACTTAGGAGTGGCAGTGCTGAAAACGATAACTAAGAACTTAAAGTCTTACATAAGTGTGTGATAGCATAGAACAAAAGGTCTGAAATGATTTGACAAGATCACTAATGTAGAACTGATGACAAGAACTAGTTAAGTGCGAGTACAGCAAGAGACAAGATGGTTTGGCCATGTCTGCAGAAGGGGAGAAGATCGGCTACCACGACAAGCATGGGAAACAAAGAGCCAGGGATCCATACCTCCAGGACGACCCAGAGACCGCTGGAAGGACAACATTAGACAATCTTTGAAGGTCCGAGGACTAGAATAGAACCAGGCCAGGAGGAAGACAGCCGATATGATAGTCTGGCGCTCTCTTCAAAACCTCTACACCTCACGGTAGAAGGGGAACGACTAAGTAAGTAAGTAAGTAAGTAAGAGTACAACAAGAGTTGAGAAGACAACACTGGCGTTAGATAAGACACTTGTTGATAGTATAATAAGACAGAAAACGTGTTGATAGCATTAAATGGTAGTCCTTATTCTGAAGTTCCACAGGGTAAGAGGAGATCGAGTACACATGGAGAAGGACTTTGTTAAAGAATGTTAATTTGTTGCTGGTTACATGTGAGGCTTATTAGTCGCAATGACAAAGAAATAAGTGGATAATACTGCATGTGGTTGGCAACCTCATCTCGTGAAACCACATGCATGCGGTCGTGCAGACTACCTGCAAGGGATCAACTACAGTAGTAGTCCCATGATCAATAGAGAGCAAAAAGAGATATCAATGAATGAATGGAGATGTTTGAATATAAGCTTCTTTGTAGTCGCATAGCAGATACTGCTGTAGGGTGTGAAATGTTAGAGACTTCACTATTCAGGTATACCTCGCTTTATTGCGCTTTGCTTTATTGTGCTTCGCATATATTGAGCTTTTTTTTCAAAATATTTATGTTTATTTATTAGAACGTGCCTTCTTCTTTTGATAGATTTCGGCTCTCCACCAGCAAAAAAAATTACGATTCGCTGAAGGCTGAGATGATGAGGATTAATATTTATTTAGCAATAAAGTATTTTCAATTTTACAATACACTGTTTGTTTATTAAGACTAGCGCTATTGCGCACTTAAAAGACATAGTGTAAACATGGTTTTAGGCTTTTATATGTACTGGGAAGCAAAAAAGAAAAAATTAAAATAAATGGGTATAACCCGCGTTATTGCGATATTCGCTTTATTGCGGTGGTCTGGAACCGAACCCACAACATCTCCGAAGTATACCATGTACGATGTTCAGTATCGAGAAGTGGGGTGACCAGTTCCCTTCCTCACTGCCTTTTCATTCCCTAACTCAAGTGCATAGTCAAGGACCCATTTACAGCTGGGTAGACAAGCGTGTCGATACCGTGAATCGAACTCGTCACCTGTGCCGCGAGAGACCAACGCTCTAGCCACTCTGCCAATCGGACGCTATTATAAGCTTACATTTATTAAATAAATGAGTAACAGGAAGAGAGAAAAAAAGAATAAAAAAGAAACGGAAAGAGATGTATTAGCAATGGTTCGCTTCGATGAACGAAATAACTACAGCCAGGATCAGACTGAACAGTCGGGCGATCAAGTAGTACTGGAGGGCCCACTCTTCCCTAGCCAGCATCAAGCTTAATCTACTGGAAGGGTGGTCACAGGCCGATGACCCTTATTGTCCGGAGGCCTAGAGCACTGCTAGTCCTCCCCTGGTTACAACAGTCTGTTGGACATCTTGTCGTTCTGCTATTCTCTGTTTTTGTTTTGTTTTTTAATAACGGCAGGAGTAAATAGCGAACATTATCAGTGTCCATAAACATGTATTATTAATGGGCGAGCAAGAAAGCAAGTTTCCCTTAGTTCTGTACTATTTGTTTTATATTTCAGCATTTTCACATCAAAAGCAATTTGTTTAAAACTGTTTTAACTGTTTAAAAAACGAACAAACAAAGAAGCACAAAGAAGAAGCTGCCCATGGCATGTATTTTTAGCATTGCAGCAATTGGATAATGTGAATCTGGTCTGTTTAGAATGACGGCGGAACAAGCAAGGACATTAACAACAGAATGAATAAAGCGAGAACAGCCTTTGCTAGTCTCAACAACATTTGGAAGTCTTCCCAGTACAGTACAAACACTAAATTAAGACTGTATGAGAGCTATGTACTTTCTGTGCTTCTCTATGGTGCTGAATGCTGGAGAGTAACAGAGAAGGAAATGTCGAAACTGTTCTCCTTCCACACAATCTGCCTAAGGAACATTCGCCGAATCTTTTGGCCGAATACCATCAGCAACCAAGAACTACTTATTCGGAGTAACCAGGAGGACATGCACACCATCATAGCTGGCAGACGCTGGAGTTGGGTTGGCCACGTCCTCAGAAGGGGCCCTGATACCATCACAAGAACAGCCTTGCTATGGACCCACGAGGGAAAGCGAAAAAGAGGCCGACCAAAAACAACCTGGCGGAGAACTGTGGAAGCCGAGATGCAAAGAATGAACCAGATTCTGAGCACTGTACGAAGGATGGCAGCCGACCGAACAAAGTGGAATCAATTTGCTTCTACAATACAAGACGCCACCAGGCGTGATGGCCACAGACTGCTTTGACGGTTGGCGGCTATGGATCAAAGAAGAAGAAGAGATCTTCAGAGAGCTCATTGTTTATGTAGTTGATCCCATAGCTCAGCGGTTTTCAACATTTTTGAGTCCATGGCTCTCCTGACCAACTACATTCTTTCTGTGGCTCCCCTGTGGGATAACTGGTAAAAACTCTAGCGATGTTTCGACAGTTAGCCTAACTTTTTTTTAGCAGGAAGCTTTGGAAAGGTCTTTAAACAACGTAATATAAAAAAAAAATGCAATTGGACAATCTGTGAAAAAATTACACATACAACAAAAAATATACACAAAGTGCACTTTGAAAACCTTTACTATAAAAAAGAAAACAGCACAGATAAAGTAGTTTTTTTTCTAACTTTTTTATTTATTTTTGCCTGAAAATCATTCACTGATATACTGCACTCATGATTCAATCTCCATAACAAAAAACTTGTACAGTAAAACTAACAAAAAATATGATGAATAAAATACTAGTCACCTCAGTGTGAAACTTGAGCTTGCATGTTGTTACACAGCTTGTCAAATCTTGGCACCAATTGAGATACAACTAACATCATTTCCTTCAGCACATCAAGTCTTGATCTGAACTTGATTTTTATGACAGCCACTGCTGAAACCCCAGCCTCGCAGAGATAGGAGGTTGCAAAAGGAATTAATACCTTCAGTCCTCTCTGGGACAGAAACCAGATAGTACACATCATGGTTAACGGTAGATGGAGACATGCATTACAAGATGTGAAGGTAAGAAGAGGTGCAGATGTGGGAAGTGATCACCATTTAGTAGTAGCAAAACTGAAAGTGAAACTAAGAAGGGCTGGACCAACTGTAACTACACAGAAAAGGTTTGACATCAGCAAATTGAAGGACCCCCTTACCAGAAAAGCTTTTGCGGCCGACATTAAGAAACGATATCAATTTGCCAAAAGCCAGGAAAAGACATTGACTGATGATACAGACCAGAATTTCAACACCATTTCAACAGTATATAAGGAAAGTAGCAAATCATGCTTAGGATTCCAGGAAAGGAAGAAGCAAGACTGGATAACACCAGAAACACTAAACACCATAAAGATGAGAAAGGAAATGAAAAGAAAGAAAACAGAAGCGAAGTCCCCCAGGTTTAAGCAACTATATAGCGAACAGTACAGCCAGCTGGACAGGGAAGTTAAACGCCAAACCCGAGCCAACAAAAGGAATTTCCTAGACGATCTTGCAAAACAGGCAGAAGAGGCAGCACTGAGAAATGAACAAAGCACAGTATACAAAATAACTAAATTCATCAGCGGAAAACAAGGTGCAAACAATATTACATTAGTAAGAGATAAGCAAGGAAATCTCATCAAGACAGCAGAGGGACAGGAAACAAGATGGGCAGAGCACTTCAGAGAAACTCTGAACAAGGAAATACCAGAGACACAATTGAATGTTCCTGAGGCTGAAAACGATCTAGATGTAAATACAGACATTCCACGAAAAGAAGAAATCATCACAGCAATCAAAGGGTTAAAGAACGGTAAAGCTCCGGGCCATGATAACTTAAATGCAGAGCTATTTAAGACAGACCCTGAGCTAGCAGCAGAACTATTAGAACCACTATTTGCACAAGTGTGGAAAACACGGACAACACCATCAGAGTGGAACAAAGGAATAATTGTCAAATTGCCCAAAAAGGGAGATCTTGCAGAATGCAATAATTGGAGAGGAATCACTCTTCTCTCAGTTCCCAGCAAAATACTAGGCAGGATAATTATACAGAGAATTTCAAAGGCAGTAGACTACAAACTGAGGAAAGAACAAGCAGGATTTAGAAAGAACAGAAGATGTGTAGACCATATATTCACTCTCAGGAACATTATAGAGCAGTGCTCAGAATGGCAAAGACAGCTTTACATAAATTATGTTGATTTTGAAAAGGCTTTTGACAGCATACATAGGGACAGTTTATGGAAAATACTGAGGGCTTATGGAATTCCAAGCTGCATAGTGACAATCATAAAAAGCCTCTATGCCAACATTCCGTGTAGTGTTGGGCAGAGCAACCTAACCTTCGAGGTGAAGACAGGAGTACGACAGGGATGCCCCTTATCAACCACTCTTTTTTTAACAGTCATAGACTGGGTGATGCGCCAGACAACAGAGGGCAGTCCAAGAGGAATAAGATGGACTACATTTTCTACATTGGAAGATCTGGAATATGCAGATGACATTGCACTGCTGGCACATTCACATCAACACATCCAGGAAAAAACGGATAGACTTAATAAATTTAGCCAGCAGGTGGGCTTGAACATCAATTTAAAGAAGTCTGAGGTCATGACGCTCAATGTGAGCAACCCTGAGCCCATATCAGTAAGGAATCAAAAATTGGTACAGACAGATACCTTCAGATACCTAGGAAGCATAGTAACACCAGACGGTGGGGCAGGCAAAGACATCAACATCAGAATGAATAAGGCAAGAACAGCCTTCTTTAGCCTAAATAACATCTGGAAGTCCTCCCAATACAGCACAAGCACAAAATTAAGATTATACCAGAGTTGCGTGCTTTCTGTGCTTCTCTATGGTGCGGAATGCTGGAGAGTCACAGAGAAGGAAATGTCAAAATTGTCCTCTTTTCACACAACATGCCTAAGAAAAATTCACCGCATCTTTTGGCCGAATACCATCACCAACCAAGATCTGCTTACTCGTAGCAAGCAAGAGGACATGCACACCATCATAGCTGGCAGACGCTGGAGCTGGGTTGGTCATGTCCTCAGAAGAGACCCCGATGCCATCACAAGAAGAGCTATGCTTTGGACCCCTGAAGGAAAGCGAAAGAGAGGCCGACCAAAAACAACTTGGCGGAGGACTGTGGAGGCTGAGATGCAAAGAATGAACCAGAGTTGGGGCACTGTACGAAGGATGGCCACCGACCGTGCAAAGTGGAATCAATTTGTTGTTGCCCTACAAGACGCCACTAGGCGTGATGGCCACTGACTGCTTTGACGGTCGGTGGTTAAGGATCGAAGAAGAAGTCCTCTCTTGCTCAAGCTTGGGAACTCCAGTTTTACTGAATACCAAAATTTTGGAAATGCCATGGATGGAAACGTCGCTTGTAGTGAAGAGTCTGATGAAAGTTCTTTCAGTTCTTCCTCTCCTGCAGTACTGAAGTCCGAAGGAGCATCACTACTGAAAGGATTTTGAACCCACGGAAACCTGTCACAGTTTTCAGGAAAGTATTTTTCAAAATGAACACTGAGTTGAGGTAAGTGTCCTTGAATTTTAAAAACAATATCTGCACTAAAATATGTTTCATTGTCTGTAATGAACAGCTGCAAACCTGGGAAGTAGTACATTTTTCCTCCATTAATTTTTCTCTTCCAAAGAAGAATCTTCTTTTTCATAGCCGAAACGTTGTCAATAAGTTGAATCAAATGAGTTTCACTTCCTTGCAGAGACTTATTCAACGAGTTCAACTTTTCAAATAGATCACAGAGGTATGCAACTTTTAACAGGAATCAGTGTCAAGAAAGCACTTAGCACTGACATGATTTTCTTCTTCAAGGTAAGAATAGAGTTCCCGCCTAAGTTCAAAAATGTGCGATAATACATTTCCTATGGAAAGCCATCGAGTGCTGCTATAAAATAAGAGAGACGCATGTGTCACTGCTGGACTTGGTGTTTTTGAGACTGGTCCAAGAAGGCACCAATTAGTAAAAACGTGTCACCGCTGGTGGTGAACGAACTAGGTGACAGATGGCAGGCCTAGTTGTCGTATCTTCAAGTTGTCAATTTTATCTATTGACCTATCTTCCAAGTAAGAGTATATCTTAGTACTGGCCATCACCGCCAGAGTTAACTATTCCTGGATGATATATATCGCAAACTTCCAAACTTAAACTCGTTCCATCCCTTCTCTGTTGTTACTTAGTGACACTTCGTATAGTGGTCATTCCCTCATGTCTATTATCCTGTTTAATCTTTCTTCAACAACCTTTTAGAGACTAAACCCAACTTGAGAGGTGTTCCATCAAAACAAGTGTTTTATTTACATATCAAAATTCAATCATAACAGGAGGCATGTGGTACAAATTCCAGATACAAACATTTCATAACTGCCTCTTGTATGGCCTATTCCTCCTGGGCACATTCATATATATATATATATATATATATATATATATATATATATATATATATATATATATATATATATATATATATATATATATATATATATATATATATATATATATATATATATATATATATATATATATATAGCTCTCTGCCTGAGAACATTTTCAGGTATAGTTTATTCATATTTCTTCCTTTAATGCTATCTTATTCATTCTGGCTTCTCCCAAGCCCTTCATCAACGCGTTCCTGAGTTTGTTTCTCTCCTCCACTAATCCTGTCAGGTTTATCTCATATTAATCATAATACGATCATTTTATAATTCACATATGCCAATCAACACATTGGGTACACCTGTTGCAATATCCACATACTTATACCTGCTAGAGAGCACATGATTCATCTTGTAAATGAAATGACCCTTCAATTCCTTACTCGTCTTACTTATAGCAGACTATATCTCAAAGTTCATTATGCAATAGCCCAGTACGGCTATCAGATCAATGTTCTTCTGTAAATCTTCTCAGATGCTTACTTAGTCTTAAGTTATCCAACTCATAGTCAAATTTTGTAGCTTCAGCCTCATTTCGTGTTATCATGCGTTTGCTTAGTTGTAAGCGTCGTTAACATTGCACTACTTTATCTCAGCTTCTGACATTATTCTTATACTACTTTAATGTCTATCAAGTGTGTGAGTAAAGGACCTACTTACTTTGGTTTCACAGAATCCTCACAACATTCATATTGCTTACTATCACACCTTAACGATAAGCTTATACTTTAATCACAGCTTGGTCTTTCATATTTGAATGGTTCCTACTACTCAAACTAGATCTAAAAGAATATTCAGAAGAAAACATTCTGTCTCCCACAGAAATTTAACTTGAGTGCCCGGCAGAAACACATTCTTGCAGCTTTAGTTCCTTAACTAGGACTGCTCCTCAAACATTCGCCCACCCACTCGAGTGTCCAAATGCGTTCTCCTTTAAAACATCATTCTCAGCTGATCTGTCCTTGTTTACCGTTAAAATGATTGGTCCGCCTTATTTTCACTCAGCTGGAATATGTTCACGCTTATTAACTGTGTAAACAACTCAGTGAAGTGTCGCCCGTTATCCTTCTAAACTTTGCTCAGTCTTTTCTCGTGCAAATTTTTTTTCTCTCAGCTCACTAAATCACATAAGGGAGTTAATTCCCCGTTGTCTCCCTTTGCATTATTTGACTTAACCTTATACTGTCTTCTCTAAAGCTTGCTACAAAATTCTTATATGCACATTTTCTCAACCATAATTACTGACTCACCAAACCTACTTAAGTGTAATTAAGCAATTTCCTCCCCTGACCTTAATATTCTGAGTTTCCTCCCTTTGATCAAAGCTTCCTTTCACTCATTTTATCTCCCTTCTAGCAAGACAAATAGTCTTTATTCAAATCCATTCATATTTCTCAAACCATTTTTTTATACTTTCCCACTTCACCAAAACCAAATCACCGTTTATATAATTTTTGCTTGAGCACTTGTAATGCTCCTAGCAAACCCAACGGCCTAATATCCGGATTTTGGCTAGGATCATGTGTCTAGACACAGGGACCGGTACAGTGACATTCATGTGTCATTAGGTCCCTTGTGTGAGAACACAGAGGATCACTAGGTGACACATTTTGTCACTGGGTCTTCTAGTGTTGGGACATGTGGTCTTGACCAGAGCCGGGTTTGGGGCGGGGACAATATGCGACCTCAAGCGAGGAAAAAAAAAAAAAAAAAAAATATCCGGCTTTTGGCTAGGATCATGTGTCTACACACAGGGACCAATAGTGACATTTATGTCATTAGGCCCTTTGTGTGAAAACACAGAAGATCACTACCATGACACATGTTGTCATTGGGTCTTCTTGTGTTGGGACATGTGGTCTTGACCAGAGCCGGGTATGGGCAGGGGCCAATGCAACCTCATGCGAGGAAAAAATATGCAACCTCATGCGAGGAAAAAAAAAAAAAATATCCGGCTTTTGGCTAGGATCATGTCTAGACACAGGGACCGGTACAGTGACATTCATGTGTCATTAGGTCTCTGTGTGAGAACACAGAAGATCACTACAGTGACACAGTTTGTCATTGGTTCTTCATGTGTTGGGATATGTGGTCTTGACCAGGGCCGGGTTTGGGCGGGTACTAATGCGACCTCATGCGAGGAAAAAATATGCGACCTCATGCGAGGAAAAAAAAAAAAAAAAAAAAGGCTTTTGGCTAGGACCATGTGTCTACACACAGGGAACAGTAGTGACATTTATGTCATGAGGTCCTTTGTGTGAAAACACGGAAGACCACTACAATGACACATGGTGTCATTGGGTCTTCTTGTGTTGGGACATGTGGTTTTGACCAGAGCCGGGTTTGGGCGGGGACCAATGCAACCTCATGCGAGGAAATTAAAAAAAAAAAAAAAAAAAAACCCCCCAATATCTGGCCTTTTGCTAGGATCATGTGTCTAGACGCAGGGACCAATAGTGACATTTATGTCATGAGGCCCTCTGTGTAAGAACACAGAAGACCACTAAAATGACACATGGTGTCATTGGGTCTTCTTGTGTTGGGACATGTGGTTTTGACTAGAGCCGGGTTTTGGGCGGGGACCAATGCAACCTCATGCGAGGAAAAAATATGCAACCTCATGCGAGGAAATTAAAAAAAAAAAAAAAAAAAAAAAAGCCCTAATATCTGGCCTTTGGCTAGGATCATGTGTCTAGACACAGGGACCGGTACAGTGACATTCATGTGTCATTAGGTCACTTGTGTGAGAACACAGAGGATCACTACAGTGACACGGTTTGTCATTGGGTCTTCTTGCGTAGGGACATGTGGTCTTGACCAGGGCCGGGTTGGGGCGGGTGCCAATGCGACCTCATGCGTGGAAAAAAGATGCGACCTCATGCGAGGAAAAAAAAAAACACATATGCTCAGCCCCCATATCATGACACATTTTACTGAAAAATCTAGATCGATGAATTTTAATAAAGTTCATCATAATTATTACAGTTTGCAGGACTTCATTCAAATCAACACTCAAATACTGTGAAGCAAGTGCTTCCATATGTATAATACAATGGGTCCAAACAGCATCAGGAGCTTTGCCGCTTGTATTCCACTGTAACAGCCCGACATTGAACGAGCACCATCGGTACACACACCAACACAATGAACCAAGTCTATTTTATTTTCCGCCATGAAGTTGTCCACAATTTCAAATAAATCTTTGCCTGTCGTACCTGCATTTATTTCCTTACAAAAAAAGATCTTCCACCATTTCGTTTTTTTTTCATCAACAAACCGCACAAAACAGATTAAATGAGCATCTCTATTGCTATCAATGGCTTCATCAAGCTGCAAAGCTAAGTCCTCCCCCCTCATTTTTTCTATTATCTGTTCATTAAGATCCTCTCCTAAATCTTGAATTCGACGGCTGATTGTACTGTCCGACAAAGGAATGGGCAGAAGCTGTTTTCCCACGGACTCTCCAACCATAATGGAAACCATATCAATAGCACACGGTAAAACGAGTTCTTCTGCAGTCGTATGGGGTTTCTTACATTTTGCTACCCGGTATGTTACCTTGTAGGACGCTAGAAGAGCTTTACTCCCGATTGTCGCCTGCTTAGAAAATGCTGATTTTTGTTCTTTCATTTGACTGAGCTTTCTAGAGAGATAATCTCTTGGTTTGCCCACGTCATTCTTATGAACACTTCCTTAATGGCTCTTCAATTTGCTAGGCAGCAAACATTCGACAGAGAGTACTTTGAAACACAAAACACACTGTGGACGCTCTTCATTGTTCACAAGAGTGCACGTGAAACCTAAATCTAAGTAACCTTCGTCGAATTTTCTATACTTACATTTCCTTTCCTCATTACCACTTTCCTTGTCATCCTCAACACGTTCTCGCTTTTTACTAACACTTAATAAATTTACAAAAAAATATTTCCATAGTTTATATCAAACTCAATACAAAATCAAAAACGTTTGAAAACAGAAAATCACCATGTTACCTACTATCGTCGTGCGAGGAAAATGCGAGGAAAAGTTGATAAGCGGATCGGGAAAACGGGACTTCAAAGGCTGGCCAACATCAAAAGTGAAATTTCTCGGGGTCACGCAGGTTGACAAACTCCAAGAATGATATTTCCCATAGCTCTATGTTTTCTTTACAGCTAAATACGAAAAAATACACGCCCACCCGCGGCGCCCCTGACAATCAGTCATGGCGCCACAGGGCGCCTCGGCGCACAGGTTGAAAACCGCTCTATGCCATAGTCGATCACTGACTTCTCATTCTTTGTTGGTTCAAACCTAGTGTATACATGTATGCGCATAAGAGGGAACTTTGTGTTTGTAATGATCAGATTCTGCTCAGTCCAGAATCTGAAGAGTCGCTTTCCATTAACATTAAGAGTATCTTTTCCATATCTTCCGATAACTCCACCCCATCTAGCATGGTCATTCCAACTCTGGCATTGAAATCTCCGAGCGTGATAATTTCATCTAGGCAGTCGTCCACTGTCTTTTGAAGGAGCTCAAAGAATTCCCCCTTGACCTCTGCACGCTCATCTTCATTTGGCCCATACACAATGTCAAGGTTGACTATGGTTTCTCCTTCTTTCAGTTTTAGGACCATAATGCGTTCCGAGACAAAGTTCCTTCCCTTGATACTGTCCCTTTAGTTTTTGGCCAGAAAACAACCCACGCCCCCTTTAGCTCTTTCAGATGTGGGGACGCCACTGTAGAGCAGCGTGTCGCCATCGAGATCCATAACTCCTTGTCCTTTTTTCTTTGTTTCTGTTAAAGCCAGGATTTCTAGTTTAGCTTTCCTCATCGCTTCTACCAGCTCCTCTTCCTTCCCTTTCATACTTCTTGTGTTCCATGTTCCGTAAGTCGTCGTCCGTAGTTCGTTCCAGTTCGTCATCTTCAGAACCAGTCCGGTTTTCTCTCTTACGTTTCGCGTATGTTTATAAGACAAACAGGTGATTGGCCTGTTGTGCCTGCCCATGATGGAGGGGCTGCCTCCTAACGACCTCCATGCAGGCCGCCCTTCTCCTTTTTCAGCCGGGCTTGGGACCGGCCTATGCGGAATTATTAATCACCCATATACTAGAAATCTCTCTTGACTCGTATCTCGCTGGCTTCTCCTCTCTGTCTGTGTGATGGAAGTGGAGGCACAGAGTCTTTAACACGCCTGTATTTTATCTGAAAATTTTGGGTACGCAAAGTTTATTTTCGGAGTTAATTATTTACTACACCAATTACCACTATAGCGGTGTCTCAGTGTATATCACTCAGTCCTACGCGTCTTTTATTCTAGTATTCTAGGGGAACGGGGGGGGGGGGGGGGGGATATATATTATTCAAACAAGTTGAATGTGTTTGTTAATGTACCTGGTTTGTCGGAAATGATTGCAACGCAAATTTAAGAATGCAAAGGCACAGAGGAACGAATAGACTTGGTCAACCAATCATAAGCTGGACGAAGTATAATGAAGTCTCTAACACTTCGCATCCCTACTACCGTATCTGGTATGGAAATAACTTTACGTGTTGTTTATCTACTAAATGTGTAAGCGCGTTTCTTTATGCAGGGGAAATTATTGCCGTATTTTTGTAGTAACGGGAGAGAACCTCTCCAGAAACAAGCAATGCATATTTAGGGCAATTATTTATTGCAAACCTTTTTTGTCCCAGAAGTTAATAATAATTTATGATGCAAAGCTTGTAACATTTTTATACTTTACTTAAAACATTTATATTTTTAAAATTTTAAATTGTATTTTGGCTCTTATCTTAGACAAATATAATTTATAAAACAAACGTAGGCTTTAGCACATACTTTTATATATTAACATAAATCTTAAAATGCGACAATACACGCGAATTCATGAGGTGGTTGAACTTGTAAATACGTTTTACATCCGGCGAATGCGCCATCTATAAAACCTTGAAACATACCGTCTCTCACCATCACCCGCCACGCCTAGTCGGCTTTGATTCTTCCAAGCTATGTTATTATAAAAAAGCACATCTTTATCTGCGTCTTAATTGTCTGTCATTCTGACACTGTAAATTTATATATATACACACATATACTCTGACAATACGAACCTGACGACGCGTTCTCAGTGACAATTTTCCATAGCGCCAGACTGACAGCCGTTCTTATTTTTGTCCGACAGTATATGTTGGGTACAATTGTTAGAAGTAATACACCCACTGACTCTGAGACAGACATAATCACTGACAGGGGACAAGACATATATTTCGTTGTATAGGTAAATTTCTAACTCTTGACCTGAAGTGAATTTCATTCAGTCTCTGTGCAGCCGGGGTGGTAGTATTTATATTACTTGTTATGTGAGAGTAGATGGTGACTGGCTTGTAGCCCGCCAGAGGTAGTAATTCTCTCTTCTACTTGGGGGTACAGGTTCTATCCAAAATCCTTCAATTTCTGATGTTAGTGTCAAAGCATATTTTTGGTCGTGATCACGTTGGAACTGGCATACGCATCTTCACTCATTCCAAGGTAAAGTAATTTGGCAACTGCCTGACCAAATCCAAAGGTGAACTTTATTTACATAAATCACTTTGGAAAATGATAATCATGTGGTACATTATTTGATTCTTTGACATCCAAGATTTTAAAACAATGTCTTGATGTCTCATTTCAAGTGGGCATACACATTTTTAGTAGGTCTACAAAGTAAAATCCTTCTCCATGTTAGTACGTTTCGCATCTCTTAAAATGCAATGGGATTCATCTTCAGATTTATGTTCTTGCTGAAACATGTTACAATAAATGGAAAGCCTAGCACTCTACTTACGGCTTTTCCTCAAGAAAAAAATCTGCATCTCAGAAAAATCACTGGAAATATATATGCATGCGAATCTAACTGACAAACACATCAGTTTCTTATCGTTGAACAAAAATCCTCAACGGACAGAAAAAAAACTAAGGGAAGACTTTTCTGCTGGGCATTATTTTGCCAGACTTCAAATGCACATCTTGTCACATCGCTTTTTGTGGTGAAGTACATTGATGCAACGATACAATCATTAATTAATTATATATTAGAGTCAAAATAATAGCAGTAGAAATAAAATTAGTAAAGTTGTAACGCGTCTTCTTCCCCGCGCCAGAAAACGCATTGATTTAGGTAAGATAGAACATAGTGAGAAATCTTATCGCCGCATTGGTAGTATTAGCCTTTATAACGCGTCCGTCAAGGGTTAACGATAAAAATTTGAAAAATCTACTAGCGTAGTGGTTCCAGGAAAGATAGAAAGAATAAAACACACGAACGCATAAGATTGAGAGAGCGGACACCTGCTGCCGGCTTGTCAAGTGTTAGAGGTTTGAATTAGCTACTCGGGCCAACAGTGCGAGACGATGCCGTTAGCTTGTGTCGAAAACGATGTCGCAAGTTTGAAAATTTAAAAATACCCCGCTAGTCCAATACATTTCTAACCACAGACATTGTGGAAAAAAATATATAGACACACACGCATAATTACTTCCTATCGGGAAAAAGGAAGATCTGAGGCGAATTTTATAACATTCAAGTAGTTGAAACTTAGAAAAACAACGAACACCACAATGGAAAATATATTGAATTCTTTATTACTAGGTTTATGATCATAAACGTTAGCTAGTCTTAGAGCCGGTCTTGTCCTGATGGGGAATATGCTTTCGAATAAAAAATCCGACAGATAGAAATAAAGTTATGGACAAAAGACTGTATTTGTTCGTACAGACAGACCAACACATGATCGGTTTTACTTTCACTAACGTTGACATTTTGACGCGTCCTTGAAAAAGGCAGGAAAAGGTTACATGTAGTCTGTTGTAGAAAGGGGCAGAAAAGGGGGAGAAAAATTATGGGATGGCTTAACACCAAATATATTTAGCAGTAGAAATCTAAGAATGAGAGAGGAAAAAAACTTGGTAGTGTCCAAAAAATCAAGTCTGTTTTTGCTTTTAATTTCAAATTTCAAATTTCAAAATTGTCGTTCGTTCATTGGCCAAAGCCTTTCATATTATTGAGAAAATTCAAAGGCTTGACGCCATTTGTAGAAGATAGTCCCGAGAGCAGGACGTTGTGTATTTCTGGGAAAAAGTGATTAACCTTATTAAAGCAAATATATATGAAAGTAATAGGCATCGCAGTTCAGCCAGTAGTATATCTGGAATCTGCTAAGTTCTATGGGAAAGCCACAAGTTTTGGAGTCCAGTAGTGATAGGGGTCGCCAGTATCCCCCCTATTACTTTTGGAGCAGTGGTCATTCGGCAAAAAGAATTCAGACAGTTCCAGTGGGCCAGATAAGTGAAATATCTGGTACCCTAACAGTACATGAGCTATAAGAGCAGCATACCCCTGTATCCAAAAAATAAAATATTTCCCTAGTGAAATTAACAGTGACATTATATTGTAAAGAGACTGGGAGTGATTAAAGAATCCCAAACAGCCATCCAGTGTTAGAAACCAGTAATAGACAGATTTTAGTAACACTATTAGTATAATTTAACAGTATCTGCATGGACACTTGTCCCTGTGGGTCTAAAATTTACATTTTGTATATATCTTGAATTCTTTTCATTTTTAAAGTCCTGACCAGAAGAATACTAGGTTCAGGACCAATAAATCATACAGAAAATTATTAATTGTACAAATTTATCCGAGGTGTTATTTCCTTAATCATAGACCTTAATACTTGTTTGTGCAGAGGTGTATTTTTGTTAAAGTACCATCACACTACACTTGCATATCCCTAGACATTAGACGTAGCTATCATTCATACTAGTCAAGAATAGGTCTGCTTGAGGCCATAAGGTGGTAGAAGAAAGGTACCCTGACATCTCACCCTAAATTTGTTAGAATCAGGGACCTTCACAGCTGGCCTCATTCAGTACATTAAGGAAAAATATCAACATTATTTCATAACATCAAAACCCACCACAATAAATTGGGGTCTCTTCTTCCGGGATGTGAACTTGTTAGTTGTTTAGTAATTTAAATGTTGTAGTACTAGTGTCCCCAAAAGTATAAAAGTATTTAAAAGGGAAAATAAAAGCTGATGGACTGTTAAGAGCCAGTAATTAGTTAATTAATTGGTTAATTAGTTGGTTAGTGTTAGTACTCTGTTAATTAAGAGTTTGGAAAATTATATTAGATCATTTTAAAGATTGATATTATGGCAGACCTAGCAAAGCTCAGATCTGCTGCTGTGCTGGCTGTAAAAGAGATGAATATGGATGGACCAGAGTTAGTCCAGTATGTAACCTCAGAGGTTGATAAATTTATTGCACGAGAAGATAAGAGGTTGGCTGATGAAAGAAAATTAGAATCAGATAGACTAGCTGAGGAGAAGAAATTAGAAGCAGAAAAAGAAATTAAAAGGTTGCAGATTGAGGCTGACAAAGAGGCTAGGGCATTGGAGGCGGATAGGGAGGCTGAAATAAAGCGGCTCCAAATTGAAGAAAAAAGGACGAAAGGGAAGCAAAGGAAAGAAGACTGGAAGCTGAAAGGGAAGACAAGCGATTGGCAGCAGAAAAGGAAGCCGAGGAAAGAAAACAGGCTGCGGAAAAGGAAGCAGAAGATAGGAGATTACAGAGGGAGCACGAGTTACGACTAAGGGAGTTTGAGTTTCAAAGCCATGCTTCTGAATGTGGTAACAGCCCTTCTACCTCCGATGCCACTGCTAGTCAGGGAGCCTCAACTTCAGCTATGGGGTTCCATTTAGACCATTTTGTTGAGAGGGACGATGACATTGAGTCATTTTTGTCTAGATTTGAGGTTTTAGCCACCACCTATGGGTTGGAGAAGGAAAGGTGGAGTTTAAAGTTATCTCAGGGTCTTAGGGGAACATCTTATGAAGTGTTTGCCAAGATGTGCATAGACGACCAAGACAATTATGACATGTTAAAGCAGGCTCTTTTGCTAAGGTATGAAAAGAACGGAGAATTTTACAGGGAAAAATTTAGGAATGCAAAACTACTGTTGGGTGAGACCTATCACCAGTTCTCTGCACGTTTAGAGACGTACTTGGAGAAATGGACTGCTCTGGGGAAAACCCAAGATCTCAAAGAGATGATCCTTATTGAGCAATTGAGAGAGTCCATGGCTCCAAACTTGAGAAAGTTTCTCATGGAACAAGGTGCAGAGAGGCTGGGTGAGTTACTTAATGTCGCTGAGAGGTATCAGGCAGCCCAGGCAGAGGTAGCTGGCGCTAAAAAGAAACAGATTGACAATTATAAGGCTCCACAAAACTAATAGATTTGATAACAAAGATCAGGGGAACAAAGGTAAGCACTATTCTAATAGGCCACGCAATAATTTTAGAAACAAAAACCCACAATTCAATGATATGAAATATGATGAAAGAAAACCTTTTCATCAAGGTAGATTATATTGCAAATGGTGTAAGAGGGAAGACCATGACATCAAATTTTGTCATAAGAAAACTTCTGAATTTGCTGCTATGAAGATGGGGTACAAGGGAGGAAAGGACAAACCGAATGGACAGCAGGAACCTTATCACCCCCCAGTGTGCGAGGATGTAGTCTGCAATGGGGTCACCATTAGGTGTCTCTATGATACAGGCTTAGATTTTGATTCTGTTGTGAGTGCGCACTTGGTTAACCCAGATCAGTATACCACAGAAACAGTGGAGATACAAGGGGCGACCACGGACATACCACTTATGAAACTTCCCATTGCCAGGATAACGGTGAAAACTCGGTATGTGGAAGGAGTAATCAGAGCAGCAGTGATCGACGCACCCAACTACCCTCTGATATTTGGGTGTCGTTATGTCTTCTTGGGGAATCCTAAGAGACCTGTATTCTTGGCAGTCGTCCAGACACGATCACAATCCAGAAAAAAAGAAGATGAACCTATAAATACTCATCCAGAAGAGATGAGGAAGGCACAGGCTGAGGACAAGACACTCAAGCCTTGTTACAAAAAATTACCTAAATGCCACACACCTCCAAGCAAAGGGGACTATTACATGATGAACAAATTATTATATAGGAACACCGGAACTGGAACAAATGGTCACGGCCAGCTGGTTCTTCCTACTTCATATAGGGAGAGAGTGTTGGAATTAGGACATGCGATTCCCTTCAGTGGTCACATGGGGATCAGCGCAACAGGACAGCGTATAGCTTGTCATTATTTCTGGCCACGAAGAACGGAGGATATAAAGAGATATGTAAAATCCTGCCCAGAATGTCAAAGGGTAGCTCCAAAGCACTGGAATGCTCCAGCAACTCTAGGGGAAATGCCCATTGTGGGAACACCTTTTGAGAGAGTTGCAGTGGATATTGTGGGACCTCTTACTCGGACCAAGAGGAGGAACAGTTACATCCTTACTCTGGTAGACACGTGTTCTATGTGGAGAGAGGCGGTAGCCCTGTCGTCAATCAATTCCAAGCATGTCGCAGAGGCATTACTTACAATATTCACGAGGTTATGATTCCCGCATCAAATCTTGACTGATAACGGCTCACAGTTCAAGGGGAAACTAACGGAAGAAGTTTTCAGGATCTTCCAAGCCAGGCATTTTCATTGTAGTCCGTATAACCCAAAAGGAACGGCTAGGTAGAGAGGTTCAACGGGACTCTCATTTCTATCCTGAGAAAGCTGGCACATGAGAAACCTGATACGTGGGACCAATACTTGCCCGCTGCATTGTTTGCGTATCGGGAAGTTCCACATAATTCAACCGGGATGGCACCCACAACTTTGTTATTTGGGAGGCCAATAAAAGGTCCTTAAGAGGCTTTGTTGAGGACCTGGACAGATGAGAAGTGTCGCAGAGTGAAGATAATTTGTCTATTTGAAATTTTCTGTCCATCCTGCATATTGCTTTATTTTCTGTATATCCTAAGTTTCCGAAAAAAATGTTTCTCACGCACTTGCCTTTTCCCCACCTTAACCCATGTGAAGATACGGTCAACCAGCGTTCACGTTCGTTAGGAATTTCCAGACTCGTCTGTCTAGAAATTTATGGCCTGTCTTCTTCCTCATTGTTAATACTTCTGAGCTCGGAACCACAGCACGTACTAGTGACAGTCTATATGCAAACTAATTTGGAGCGAGACTTTTGCTATCGTGGGAACGTTTAAAATGTAGCGGGTAAATCGAAAATAATTCTTTCTTTCTTTCTGTCTTTAAGAAACTAGTTTAGACTTCACTTGGTGATAGCATACTGTAAGAGAGAGACGCACGTCTTAGCCTTGTAAAGTAAAAAACTATGCATAGGGAGACTTGAGTTAAACACACATAGTGCCCTCTAGTTTAACTTAACAGACTAAAATTCCGGAGCGGGTATGTATTCGCTTTTCCAGTATATAGGAAATTAGCTCAAATATATAGATATGAAATATATTATTATCATGGTGAAAGTCTAATGAAATATATTACTATCATGGTGAAAGTCTAAGTGTATTATATAAACGGGTTTCCTTTATCATGTATGTATCATAAATGCTTACGAAAATTCATTTATTTTCACTGCTTGTATTTTAAAGCGATGTTATGTTACAATGTTTGTATCATTCATAATTTCAATGATCATTTTACTTTTCAATGTTTGTAACATGAATGCTGGAAGGAATGAACGGTGGAAAGCAAAGAAGGATTCTCTAGCGGACCCTCATGTAACTTTGTCTGACAGGGGAGGAAGCAAGTCTTGTTATTGTGTATGTATCTGGACTGGCCAGCTAATTCATTCACAGCAGACAGGAATGTTTAAGAATGGACTGACCTATTTTAGGAATGAGACGCATGCATGGATATCAACATGCCGACGCTGGACACTGCTTAAATTGTTTCTGTTGTAATCTGCATGTTGCAGCAGAAGAGTAGTTACACATGTATTTTTGTTTTGTCTAACAGATTTACGCAGTGCAAGTCTTGACTCGTATTGCTGAAAAGAGGTTACCTTTGGCCAGTGGCCATATAGTCCTCGTCCACCAGTCACAATAATTCCCTTCAATTATTTCAATCATTTCAATCATTTCAATTACTTCAATTACTGCAATTATTGCAACGATTCTCAACACCAGATATTACCCTTAACAACCATCACCCGTACCATACTCCACCCATTTTAACCCTTCATCCCACCTTTGGAAGCAAATTCGTTATCTGTGGATATCGCATCAACTGTGGATACGTTACACCTTTCTTGGATTTATAAAATCGTGTTCAGATTCTGTGCCCTTTGTGGATACCTTATTCGAACAGTGAAGTCGTTACCCCAATCTTGGATTTATACCATCGGGTTCAGATTATGTGCCCCTTTGTGGATACCTTATTCGAACAGTGAAGTTAATTTCAAGCATTGGATTACGATATATTTTCCCAAGAGAACCCCAGGATATAAGTTGTTTCCAACATTCACACCAAAGGAACAAAGGAACAAACATTCATTTACACACAAACAGTATTTCACCTATTTTCCAGCAAAAGCCTATCAGGCCTGCCGGGAACTTTACTAATACAATTCATTCTTAATCCTTGTTTTCACTATTGGTGTAATAATTTTTTTTCTTCTTTAAAATCATCAAAATTGTTGTGAGTTTGTTTTCTCGTGATAATCTTTATTATTATGTGCTGTAAAATCCTTATTGATTTATTTACATTTCTAAATTGAAATAAATTGAGTTAACCTCGATAGGATTGTTCGTTCAGTTCAGACTACCAAATCCTCAATCTAACTTTACTTCTTTACCCTACTATTTGTGAGTGACACAGTGTGTGCAAAAGAGTAATATTGTCGCCAGAGAAAACAAGAAGAGCTGTGTGTGTGGTTTTCTTAGTGAAGAACTCACTGACTCAGCCTGTGCCTTCTGCCTATCTCTCTTGCGCACCACTATCACACGTCCGTGTGCACTATTGTCCATCACGCCTATACAGCTGTCAAGCTTACCTACTATTAATTATATTTTCATGCGACAATTATTGGGGGCTCGTCCGGGATTTGAATTTCTGGATTCTTATTTCACAGTGACTACAGGGAATCTTGTCTTTAAATTGTTCTGCAGAAACTGTAAGGAATCTTGAACTATTAGTCTATACTGTGGACTATAATTTTATAACGCCCTAGACAACGACACTTCTGGTAGTATCTGAACAGAACAATTATAATTTTAAAGTAAATGAACGTTGCTGTCACTAATTTAATTCAGGGTTATATAATTACGTTAAATAGTTAACTAAGGTAATTAAGTGGTACATTTAACAGGCAGTAGAGTGTGTATGTGTGTGAGATATTGAAGGGAATTGTTTATACTTGAGTATTACTCAAGTGATGAGACCTTAATTCAGCAGAAATAAGGAATTGTCAAAAAATCCAATTATACTAAACTTCCATTAATGAGCTACATTACTTCATAGAATTAATAGTACTCCCTGGGGCTTAGTAAATTGATTATCAGTTAGTTGTATTGGTTTGTTGTATTACAATACTTCATAGAAATATTAGTAATACCCAGAAACTAGTGTAACATACTGGGAGAGTGTAACAACCTGCACAGAAATATAGAAAATGACTGATTTACTAAAACTAAGGATGGGTCTTTTAAAATACACTAAAGAGGTTGGAATGAGTGAAGTAGAAGGTAATGCATTCATAGAGGCCGAAATAGAAAAACAAAGAGAAGAAAACGAAAGGATACGGGCTCATGAGTTCCGGCTCAAAGAACTAGAGGTTCAAAATCGTCCCGCTTCTCCCACTAACGCTTCATCACCTGACAACGCCTCTGCTGATCTAGCACTCAACTCACCTGCAATGACTTTCCCAATGGAAAAATTTTGCGAGCGAAATGAACAAATTGATCTGTTCCTGGATAGATATGAGCGAACTGCTTCATCGTATGGCCTGCCCAAAAGCATGTGGAATCTTAAACTTTCTCAAGGATTAAGAGGGACGGCTTACGAAGTTTTTACAAAATTAACCCCAGCAGAACAGAATGATTATGACGCTCTCAAGCAAGCACTGTTACGGCGTTTTCAGCTTACAGCCGACAATTACCGAAAGCGTTTTCGCCGATCTCACAAAGAAGGAGGAGAAACATTTGGCCAATTTGCTGCTAGGATTGAATCATATCTCGAAAAGTGGCGCGATTTGGAAAAATTTCCTAAGACTTACGAAGGATTACATGAACTCTTCCTGGTAGAGCAAATCAAGGAAACAATGTCACCAGAGATGAGAAAGTTCCTAGTGGAGCACGGGGCAGACCGACTCGAACCAATCCTTACGTTAGCAGAAAGGTTTCAAAATGCTATAGCAGAGACTCAAACCTTCAAACGGAAACCTGCCGAACTTCAACCTAAACCAATCACCCAGCCCACCCAAAATCAGCGATCACAGGTAAACGCTCCAACGCAAGATACACGCAGAGACCGGTCAACTAACTCAAACACGAAAAGTGCACAATACAAAAGAATGTAGAAATCGGCCCAGCCCGCACTTGGCGGCGTGTTTACAAGGAGACGCACCAGAACAGCGTCAAGACAGAACAAAATATGGTAAACCAGAACGGAATTCTGTAACGGATCAAATTATCGCAAACGGGAAATGTGTGCACTGTCTTTATGACACAGGATTACAGTTTGACTGTATAATCGCTTCACATTTGGTCACACCTGAGCAGATAACCTCGGAGACAGTAGATCTGTGTGGAGCCGTGAAAGGAGACACTCCTATGACATTGAAAATAGCAAACGTTTATATTGATTCAAAATTTGTTAAAGGATGGATTCGAGCTGCCATTATGGAGAATCCAATCTACGACGTAATTCTTGGATGTCGCTATGTGTTCTTGGGGGAACCAAGAAAACCTCTGATAGCTGCAGCAGTAACTACAAGAGGTCAGGCGAGGACAGAACAGGAACCAGGACCAGTGACAAACCTGCTACCACGGGAATTAAAGGATGCTCAACACAAGGATCCAACACTGGGACCATGTTTTAAGAAACTGCCACTTGCCAGTAACCCGTTGAAAAAGGGAAACTTTTATTCAAAATCGGGATTCCTATACCGTAGGTCGGGCAACACTGGACAAGAACATAGCCAGTTGGTTGTTCCAACTACTTATAGGTCACAAATTTTAGAGATGGGACACGCTCTTCCTTTTAGCGGCCACATGGGACAAAATGCTACCATGCAAAGAATAGCAGCGCACTATTACTGGCCTGGGATGAACATGGACATCATCCGATTTGTAAAATCCTGTGCGCAGTGCCAAAGGGTGGCACCAAGACACTGGACACCCCCTGCTCCATTGGGGGAAATGCCTATTGTCGGTACGCCATTCGAAAGAGTAGCTGTAGATATAGTAGGCCCACTCTTAAGAACAAAGCGGAGAAATTGTTGTATTTTGACTCTAGTCGACACCTGTACTATGTGGTCAGAAGCAGTGGCGCTCCCTTCTTCTGATTCTGTGCATGTCGCAGAAGCGCTCGTTAGTATTTTCACAAGGCTCGGATTTCCACAGCAAATACTCACTGATAATGGATCGCAGTTTAGAGGACATCTGATGGAAGAAGTCTTTAAGATCTTCCGTACTCAGCATATTCACACCTCACCCTATAATCCACAAGCAAACGGACAGGTAGAGAGATATAACGGGACCCTCATCACCATGCTGCGAAAATTAGCACAAGAAAGACCAGAAAACTGGGACTTATTCTTGCCGGCTGCCTTATTTGCCTATAGGGAAGTGCCGCATGCCTCCACTGGTCTACCTCCTGCAACATTATTATTTGGACGGCCAATAAAGGGACCCCTGGAAGCATTGCTTAGGTCTTTAACAGACCAGAAAGCAGACGAATCTATTGTATCTGCATCAAAATATGTGCAAGAACTGAAGGAAAGGTTAAAGATAGGTTGGGAATTAGCCAACACTAACCTCCGACAAGCTCGTGCCAAGCATGCAAAACGGTACAATAAGACTGCGAAGGAAAGAGTACTACAACCTGGAGAGAAAGTACTGCTGTTACTCCCAACAGGGAATAACAAACTTCAGATAGGATGGCAGGGACCATTTGAAGTACTCGAGAAAATCTCTCGAACAAACTACAAAATCTCCATACGAGGGAAGGAAAAGATTTATCATGTTAACTTACTTAAAAAGTACATGGAACGCCTCGCTGCTCCTCAAGCACATCTCCTGACCTTAGCGGTTGCAATGGAAGCGGATAATGACCCCCACGAATATGCTGAATACCCGCTAAAACAGGAAGAATCACACACGGATGTGAAGCTCTGTGAAACATTAACTGAATTGCAACAGCATGATGTCAAACAACTGTTAGCCGAATATTCAGAAGTGCTCACCGATAAACCGGGACTAACCAACCTCTTAGAGTTTGATATAAAAGTATTAGATCCTAAGCCTGTCAGGACTAAGATTTACCCAGTCCCATACGCTAAAGCCAACGCTTTACGAGAAGAGATTGACAAGCTACTGCAAGATAACATAATCTCTGAATCGACATCCCCATACAGTTCGAGTGTAGTGCTTCTACAGAAACCCAACGGGGAAACTCGGTTATGCATCGAATATAGGTTACTCAACACTGTAACAGAGTTCCAACCAGAACCATTACCGAGCCCTAATGAACTCTTTACAAAGCTGAGCAGAGCAACCATTTTCTCTAAAATAGACCTTAGTAAAGGCTATTACCAAATTCCGGTAAAGGAAGAGATTAGACCATTGCTCGCCTTTAGTACCAGTGACGGACATTACACGTTCAATGTAATGCCTTTTGGATTACATAATGCACCTGGAGCTTTTACCCGGATGATGAGAAAACTGTTACACCCTTTACAAAGCAACACCATTCATAATTTTATGGATGATATTCTTATCGCAACGGCTACATTTGAAGAACATGAAGAAGCGTTAGCCCTGCTCCTCAGGCGGCTCAAGGAAACTGGTTTAACAGCACGCCCAAGCAAGTGTCTGATTGGATTCAGAGAACTTGAATTTTTAGGACATACGATAACTCATGGTTGCTTGTGGCCAGTAGAGAAAAACGTTGAAAAAATCCGAAATGCAAAGCGACCCATAACGAAAAAGGACTCTGTGGTTATTATCAACGGTTCATTGAGAACTTTAATAGTTTGACTGCACCGTTGACTGACCTCACAAAGAAAGGTCAACCTGAAAAGGTAACATGGACGGCTCAATGTGAGAGCGCCTACACCACACTCAAAGAAAAGCTGACGACGAAGCCCATATTACGCCTCCCAGACCTCACAAAGACCTTTGTGCTAAGAGTAGATGCCAGTAATCTTGGAATAGGATCAACGTTGCTTCAAGCTGATGAAAACTACCCGGAAATGCTTTTTCCCGTGGCCTATGCTAGCCGAAAATTGAACGCTGCAGAACGCAACTATTCAACCATTGAAAAAGAATGCTTGGCTCTAGTGGCGGGAGTAAAAAGGCACCACGAATTTCTTTATGGAGTCTCATTTGTCGTGCAAACGGATCACGCACCCCTCACGTTTCTAGCAGCTTGCAAAAACCAAAATGCAAAAGTAATGCGATGGGCTATTTTGCTAAGTGTCTATTCTTTCAGGGTCGAGTACATCCCAGGTCCTGAAAATGTAGGAGCCGATTTTTTAAGCAGACATTCAGTAGAGGAACTCGCTAGTTGTGGAGAAAATAATCTTCTAACGCCAGCAGATAAGAAACAATCTGAGGAAACCTCGGAAGAAGTACAGAGAAGGAACTAATGGACGACACCGGGAATGATACACACTAGCCAAATTATCATCTCTCTCTGATTTAGTTGGGCAACTAACTTAAGTTCGGGGTATCTGTCGCAGAGTGAAGATAATTTGTCTATTTGAAATTTTCTGTCCATCCTGCATATTGCTTTATTTTCTGTATATCCTAAGTTTCCGAAAAAAATGTTTCTCACGCACTTGCCTTTTCCCCACCTTAACCCAGGTGAAGATACGGTCAACCAGCGTTCACGTTCGTTAGGAATTTCCAGACTCGTCTGTCTAGAAATTTATGGCCTGTCTTCTTCCTCATTGTTAATACTTCTGAGCTCGGAACCACAGCACGTACTAGTGACATTCTATATGCAAACTAATTTGCAGCGAGACTTTTGCTATCGTGGGAACGTTTAAAATGTAGCGGGTAAATCGAAAATAATTCTTTCTTTCTTTCTGTCTTTAAGAAACTAGTTTAGACTTCACTTGGTGATAGCATACTGTAAGAGAGAGACGCACGTCTTAGCCTTGTAAAGTAAAAAAAACTATGCATAGGGAGACTTGAGTTAAACACACATAGTGCCCTCTAGTTTAACTTAACAGACTAAAATTCCGGAGCGGGTATGTATTCGCTTTTCCAGTATATAGGAAATTAGCTCAAATATATAGATATGAAATATATTATTATCATGGTGAAAGTCTAATGAAATATATTACTATCATGGTGAAAGTCTAAGTGTATTATATAAACGGGTTTCCTTTATCATGTATGTATCATAAATGCTTACGAAAATTCATTTATTTTCACTGCTTGTATTTTAAAGCGATGTTATGTTACAATGTTTGTATCATTCATAATTTCAATGATCATTTTACTTTTCAATGTTTGTAACATTAATGTATGAGCATATTATTATGAATGCTGGAAGGAATGAACGGTGGAAAGCAAAGAAGGATTCTCTAGCGGACCCTCATGTAACTTTGTCTGACAGGGGAGGAAGCAAGTCTTGTTATTGTGTATGTATCTGGACTGGCCAGCTAATTCATTCACAGCAGACAGGAATGTTTAAGAATGGACTGACCTATTTTAGGAATGAGACGCATGCATGGATATCAACATGCCGACGCTGGACACTGCTTAAATTGTTTCTGTTGTAATCTGCATGTTGCAGCAGAAGAGTAGTTACACATGTATTTTTGTTTTGTCTAACAGATTTACGCAGTGCAAGTCTTGTCTCGTATTGCTGAAAAGAGGTTACCTTTGGCCAGTGGCCATATAGTCCTCGTCCACCAGTCACAATAATTCCCTTCAATTATTTCAATCATTTCAATCATTTCAATTACTTCAATTACTGCAATTATTGCAACGATTCTCAACACCAGATATTACCCTTAACAACCATCACCCGTACCATACTCCACCAATTTTAACCCTTCATCCCACCTTTGGAAGCAAATTCGTTATCTGTGGATATCGCATCAACTGTGGATACGTTACACCTTTCTTGGATTTATAAAATCGTGTTCAGATTCTGTGCCCTTTGTGGATACCTTATTCGAACAGTGAAGTCGTTACCCCAATCTTGGATTTATACCATCGGGTTCAGATTATGTGCCCCTTTGTGGATACCTTATTCGAACAGTGAAGTTAATTTCAAGCATTGGATTACGATATATTTTCCCAAGAGAACCCCAGGATATAAGTTGTTTCAAACATTCACACCAAAGGAACAAAGGAACAAACATTCATTTACACACAAACAGTATTTCACCTATTTTCCAGCAAAAGCCTATCAGGCCTGCCGGGAACTTTACTAATACAATTCATTCTTAATCCTTGTTTTCACTATTGGTGTAATAATTTTTTTCTTTTTTAAAATCATCAAAATTGTTGTGAGTTTGTTTTCTCGTGATAATCTTTATTATTATGTGCTGTAAAATCCTTATTGATTTATTTACATTTCTAAATTGAAATAAATTGAGTTAACCTCGATAGGATTGTTCGTTCAGTTCAGACTACCAAATCCTCAATCTAACTTTACTTCTTTACCCTACTATTTGTGAGTGACACAGTGTGTGCAAAAGAGTAATATTGTCGCCAGAGATAACAAGAAGAGCTGTGTGTGTGGTTTTCTTAGTGAAGAACTCACTGACTCAGCCTGTGCCTTCTGCCTATCTCTCTTGCGCACCACTATCACACGTCCGTGTGCACTATTGTCCATCACGCCTATACAGCTGTCAAGCTTACCTACTATTAATTATATTTTCATGCGACAAGAAGGCAGAAGAGACTGTTACCTCATCATACCATTATGTGGACGAGCTGACCACTCGTCTTAAAACTGGCTGGAAACTTGCAAATGATAATCTCAGGCAAGCCAGGAAAAAACATGCTGCCTATTTTAATAAGAAAGGTAAGGATAGAGAATTATTTGTGGGAGAGAAGGTGCTTCTTCTACTGCCCGGCAGCCATAACAAACTACAAATTGGATGGCAAGGTCCATATACTGTTCTAGAGAAGGTGTCTAGAACAAATTATAAAATCGACAAGAAAGGTAAAGAGAAAGTATATCATGTGAACCCTTGAAAACATGTGAGACACCAGCACATGTAAAAGTCAGTAAACACTTGACGAAAAAACAGAGGGAACAGCTTCAAAAGGTTCTGACTGAGCATACGGACGTGTTAACAGACAAACCGGGGCAAACAAATTTGTTAGAATATGACATGAAACTAGTAGACCCCACACCGATCTGTATGAGAGCCTACACGATCCCGTTTGCCAAGGAGAAATCTTTGAAAGAGGAGATTGAGTACCTATGGAAAGAAGGAATTATTTCTCATAGCGAGTCTCCCTATAGTTCCAGTGTGGTTTTGCTGAGAAAACCCTCTGGAGAACATCGTCTGTGTATAGATTACAGGAAACTGAATGCTATCACAGAGAATCAGGTGGATCCATTACCTGAAACAAATCAATTATTTGCCAGGCTAAACAAGGCAAAATATTTTTCGAAGGTGGATCTGAGCAAAGGCTATTATCAGATTCCAGTGAAGCCTGAGGTCAGACCTTATTTGGCGTTTAGCACTTCGGAAGGACATTACGAATTCAACATGTTACCTTTTGGGTTGAAAAATGCTCCGAGTGTATTTTCTAGGATGAGGCGAAAATTGTTGGATCCACTAAATAACCCATGCATCACAAACTTTATGGATGATATCCTCATTGCTACAGATACATTTGAGGAACACATTAACTCTTTGACTGTGCTGTTCGATAGACTAAGAGAGGCTAATTTGACGGCTAGACCAACAAAATGTTGTATTGATTGTAAAGAGTGGGAGTTCTTGGGACATACTGTGTTTCAGGGTAGTATGACCCTTAACCCCAAGAACCTTGAAAAATTGCATAGAGCATCTAGGCCACAAACAAAGAAAGACGTGAGATCTTTCGTGTCGTTGTGTGGATTCTATCAGAAATATATCAAACATTGTAACTCTATTTGTGCTCCTCTGACGGATTTAACTCGCAAGGGAAATCCTGATAGAATTGTTTAGGCAGCCCAATGTGAATCAGCCTAGGGCCCAGTCGCTTATGCTAGCCGCAAGTTAAACAAAGCGGAGCAAAACTATTCTACAAGCGAAAAAGAATGTCTAGCTTTGATCTGGGCAATACGAAAGTTCCAGATCTATCTATATGGTAGAACATTCGTGGTCCTATGGATCATTAGCCTCTCATATTCTTATCACAGGCCAAGCATGAAAATGCCAGATTATTAAGATGGTCGTTATTATTACAGACATATCAATTTACCATTGAATATATTCCGTGGTACTGAACGTGGGTGCAGATTTCCTCAGTAGGCAGCCCTGTGATCCAAATCAGAGTATTCAGCAGGCGTAGGGAGTTGATTTTATCTATGTGTATCACTGTTTGGAACTAGCATCAGGCAAGTTCTTAGGTGGGGAGATGTGTGGTGAAGTACATTGATGCAACGATAAAATCATTAATTAATTATATATTAAAGTCAAAATAATAGCAGTAGAAATAAAATTAGTAAGCGTGACATTTTGAAAGCTACGCTACCCTCAATAAAATATACCATTAAGTTAACTTTTGTTGTGTCTTTTTTTAATATTTTATGATCTGTTTCTAAGGAAATGGTAGTTTTATGTCAATCTGCATTTTATTTGGCTTTGGTTAAAATAATAGTCTGTTTCTGAATAGATAACTGTATACACGGCCACATATAGATCCCGGGGCCCTGCAAATGTATCCCGCAGGGAGACATTTGAGTACTATCAATATGCAAAAATATTCCCCAAAATTTTCTGAGTCCAAAAAAAAAAATGTAAAATTCCAAAAATATTTTCAAAATATTTCGAAGTCCAAAAATTTTCAAAATATTTCACCCAAGTCTTAAACCTGGGCTCTTGTCTAAATATATATATATGACCGTCATCCCTTGACCAAGCCTTATCAATGGACAATCATTCCAAAAATTTCCTATCATCTCAGGGTATATGCCTAAAAAATTTTATTGGCAACCCTGGATCACAAAAATTTATTCTTCCTTTAATGTAATCTATAGAGTTGCCACTCACAAATATACACGAGGGGGAACCCTGAACAATCTGAAAAAATTTCCAATAATAGTTTTAATAAACCAATCTTCCTAAGTATACCATAATACAATTTGCAACATTTCATCTAAGTTAGTAAGGATAAAAATGTTATCTCATATCTTTCCTGTTATGGGCTCTTATCTCAAAGTATTTCAAATTTTCCATGTTATTTATTCCTCTTAGTGCTTCAATTTATATTCATGTAATCCATTATCAGATATCCGTATGGTATCAAATATTTATTTTCTTAAAGTGTATTCTAGGCATGTCTCATATTCTATACTATGGAGAATGTACAATATTTTTGGTTCCAAATTCCTAGGTTATCCTTGGTGTTGATCCAGTCCATGAAGGAATCACGTTATGTATAGGTACTCTTATTCTTCTTTGATCCATAACCACCAACCGTCAAAGCAGTCAGCGGCCATCACGCCTGGTGGCGTCTTGTAGGGCAGCAACAAACTGATTCCACTGTGCTCGGTCGGCTCGTCAGCCACAAACAGGTGACAAAGACAAAAATTACATATAGGTACTACAAAACTATACGATGATGAGAAACATCCAACAAATGGGCGATACAAGCAGATGGAAAAAGTAAACAATAACAATACAAGAAAACCGTAAAATCTAAAAGAAATACTGAAACAAGAAAGTAAATAATCCAACGAAACGAAAAAAAAAGAATAAACAAAACTGTGGAACTAGTTAAAGTTAGCTTAGCTCGATGCAAAGAATCCGTGGAAGAAAGCGGTAGTCTCTTGTCACAGAATTCGCAAGGAAGTGACGTACGATAGCGACAAAACAAGAGATATAAAAAGATACGAAACGAACCAAAGCAAAAACACAAGAAGATAGATCATAAAGACAACGAATAAAGAATGAAAAAGAGAAAAGCTACCAGAGTTTATGCAAAATGATGTTGTATATTTAAACCGCCGGGAGCTAGAACGCCCATTTTAAAAATAAGGCGATTCTCCAACGAAAAGCGAGTCTTACCATTACCGGCACATGAACGCAGGGCAGTGACATGTATATCGGAATTACCTGAATGGTCAGGTCTATTGAAATGAAGGGCCACCGGTAAATGTTTGTCCTGATAGATGTCATTCAAGTGCTCACGAAACCTGTCTGCCAAACGCCTACCAGTTTCACCAATATAGGTCATACCACATCTCTTGCAGATGATAGCATAAATCAGGTTTCTGGATTCGCATGTAAAAGACTCTCTAATGATAAATTTTCCTTTAGGAAAAGTGACTGTCTGAGTTTGGAGTACAAACGGACAGGTCTTGCATATCCGGCGTTGGCATGGTTTAGTACCAAAGTAAGATGGGCTAGAATGTCGCAAGCGACTGTATACAAGAATATCCCTAAAATTCCTATCCCTACGATAAGCTACCAAAGGTGTATCACGAAATAACTCTTTGGTATCAGGATCAGAGTTGAGAATAGGCAGATGTCGAAACAGAATTCTCTTTACCGCCAGGCAGTGAGGATGGAAAGTTAGAACGAGTTTGAGTCTGTCAGATTGAACAGAAGGTTTAGTAGTGAGTGCCATCTGACGAGTGACGCGTGTGATACGATTAAGGGCATCAGATAACACATGTTCTGGATAAAGACGTCGGCGAAAGAACTCAAGCATCTCTTGAGCTCGCTGATGAAAATCATCGTCATCGTGACATAACCGACGCAAGCGAAGAAGTTGAGAAAAGGGAATGGAATTTTTACAGCTAAGAGGATGCGATGAAGTATAAAGAAGGAAACCATGAGCGTAAGTAGCCTTATAATAGACAGACGTTTTAAGACCAATAGGGCTAATAGTCACAGTGATGTCAAGGAAGTTCACTGAGGTCGTAGAAATTTCAGAAGTGAATTTGATGGCAGGATTGAAATTACCAACATAGTCGATAAATCGACGGAGGTCTACCTCAGACATGTCAGTAATGCCAATACCATCATCAATGCAGCGGCGGTAAAACTCGGGTATTCGCCCATCATAATTTTGAAAGACCAAATATTCAAAGTGGCCCATAAAAAGGCAAGCGTAACTAGGGCCCATCTTAGTACCCATAGTGGCGTTGCAAGAGATGTGGCATGACCTATATTGGTGAAACTGGTAGGCGTTTGGCAGACAGGTTTCGTGAGCACTTGAATGACATCTATCAGGACAAACATTTACCGGTGGCCCTTCATTTCAATAGACCTGACCATTCAGGTAATTCCGATATACATGTCACTGCCCTGCGTTCATGTGCCGGTAATGACAAGACTCGCTTTTCGTTGGAGAATCGCCTTATTTTTAAAATGGGCGTTCTAGCTCCCGGCGGTATAAATATACAACATCATTTTGCATAAATTCTGGTAGCTTTTCTCTTTTTCATTCTTTATTCGTTGTCTTTATGATCTATCTTCTTGTGTTTTTGCTTTGGTTCGTTTCGTATCTTTTTATATCTCTTGTTTTGTCGCTATCGTACGTCACTTCCTTGCGAATTCTGTGACAAGAGACTACCGCTTTCTTCCACGGATTCTTTGCATCGAGCTAAGCTAACTTTAACTAGTTCCACAGTTTTGTTTATTCTTTTTTTTTCGTTTCGTTGGATTATTTACTTTCTTGTTTCAGTATTTCTTTTAGATTTTACGGTTTTCTTGTATTGTTATTGTTTACTTTTTCCATCTGCTTGTATCGCCCATTTGTTGGATGTTTCTCATCATCGTATAGTTTTGTAGTACCTATATGTAATTTTTGTCTTTGTCACCTGTTTGTGGCTGACGAAGGGTAAAACCCGAAACGTCCCTTGTCTCATGTGAACTGTTATTTAGTAAAACTCAGGATTGCCCGCATTTAGTGTCATGACCTCTGTCTTCTTCAAATTGATGTTCAGGCCAACCTGCTGGCCATACTTATTCAGTCTATCGGTTTTGTCTTGAATGTGTTGATGTGAATGCGCGAGTAGTGCAATGTCATCTGCATATTCCAAATCTTCCAGCGTAGAAAACGTCGTCCACCTAATTCCTCTTGGACTGCCCTCTGTTGTCTGGCGCATCACCCAATCTATGACTGTCAAAAATAATGTTGTTGATAAGGGGCATCCCTGTCGTACTCCTGTTTTCACTTCGAAAGTTACATTACTCGATCCAACACTGCACGTAAAGTTAGAATAAAGGCTTTTTATAATGGAAACAATGCGGCTGGGAATTCCATAAGCCCTCAGAATTTTCCATAGGCTGTCCCTGTGTATGCTGTCGACAGCCTTTTCAAAATCAACAAAGTTTATGTACAGCTGTCTCTGCCATTCTGAGCACTGCTCTATAATGTTCCTGAGGGCAAATATATGATCTGCACATCTTCTGTTCTTTCTGAAGCCCGCTTGTTCTTTCCTTTCCTCAGTTTATGGTCAACTGCTTTTGAAATTCTCTGGATGATTATCCTGCCTAGTATTTTGCTGGGAACTGAGAGGAGGGTAATTCCTCTCCAGTTGTTGCAGTCTGCAAGGTCGCCCTTCTTGGGCAATTATACAATTATTCCTTTACTCCACTCTGTTGGTGTTGTCTCAGTTTCCCAGACTTGTGCAAATAGTGGTTCTAATAGTTCTGCTGCTAGTTCAGGGTCTGTCTTGAATAGCGCAGCATTTAGATTGTCGTGACTAGGCGCTTTTCCATTTTTTAGCCCTTTGATAGCTGTGATAATTTCTTCTTTTCGTGGAATGTCTGTATTTACGTCTAAGTCGCTTTCAGCCTCAGGAACATTTAGCTGAGTCTCTGGTGGTTCCTTATTCAGTGTTTCTCTGAAGTGCTCTGCCCATCTTGTTTCCTGCCCCTGTGTTGTGGTGATGAGATTTCCTTGCTTGTCTCTTACTAACGTTATGTTGTTTGCACCTCGTTTTCCACTGATAGCTTTAGTTATTTTATAAACTGTGCTTTGTTCATTTCTCAGTGCTGCCTCTTCTGCCTGTCTTGCAAGGTCATCCAGAAATGGCCTTTTGTTAGCACGGGTTTGACGTTTTACTTCCTTGTCCAGCTGACTGTACTGTTCACTATATATTGCCTTTAACCTGGGAGACTTAGCTTCTGTTTTCTTTCTTTTCATTTCCTTTCTCTTCGCTATGGTGTTTAGCGTTTCTGGTGTTATCCAGTCTTGGCTCTTTCTTTCCTGGAATCCAAAGCATGACTTGCTGCTTGCTTTGTATATTGTTGAGATGGTGTTGAATTTCTGGTCGACATCGTCGGTCTCTGTTCTTTCCTGGCTTTTGGTAATCAGATATCGTCTCTTTACGTCGACAGCGAACGCTTTTCTAGTGGGGGGGGGGGGGGGTCCTTAAGTTTCGTGATGTTATATCTTTTCTGTTTGACTGCAACTGGTCCAGCAGCTCTGAGTTTCACCTTCAGTCCTGCTACTACTAGGTGATGATCACTTCCCACATTTGCTCCTCTTCTTACTTTCACGTCTTGTAGTGCATGTCTCCATCTGCCATTGATCATTATGTGATCTATCTGGTTTTTGTCTCGTTCGTTTGGTGATTCCCATGTTAACGTGTGCACTTCTTTGTGTTGAAAAAGTGTTCCTCCAATGACCAGGTTGTTAATACTGCAGAAGCTTATTAATTTGTCCCCATTCTCATTTACTGTTCCACTGCCGCATTTCCCCATTACTCTTTCGTTATAATTATTATGTGTTCCAACTTTCGCATTTAGATCTCCCATTACTATAATAAGATCGTGCCTGGGTACAGTTTCCATTTCCTTTTGTACCTGTTGATAGAACTCGTGCTTGATCTCTTCATCGCTGTCTTTTGTTGGTGCATAGCATTGTATAATTGTGGTGTTTGTGAATCTCCCTCTCTCAGTCTTGTTCTTATTAGTCTGTTGTTAATGGGTTTCCATTCCAGTAGAGACCTTTCCATTCCTTTCTTAAGGATAATGGCTACACCTTCGTTGTGCTGACCGTCCTCTCTACCAGAATAAAGTACTGTTTCTCCTGTAGCTGTTTTTATTCTCCCCATCCCTGTCCATCTGCTCTCGCTTATTCCCAGAATATGTAGTTTGTAATTCCTCATCTCTGCTGTGATCTGTCTCTGCTTCCCTGCCTCATTCATTGTTCTGACATTCGAAAAACCAATTCTGGTTTCGTGTTTTGCGGTCTGGGCATCCGTTTTCATGTCAGTGGCTTCCTTTCGGCTTTCACCACTGTCAGTCATACGAGCCTGAGACTCCGGATGTCCGTCCCGCATCAAAGTTTTTTTCATTTATTGCTGTTTCCGTAACATGTGCAATTTTTTACACAGACAGGGGTGTCGGCCCTGTGCTAAAACCCTCAACCTGGAGGACCAGGGTACCAGCTTTTGTCTGACCCCTACCCAGCTTGGTTGAACCTACCAGGAGTAAAACTCCCACTGGCATAGCTCTGGGGATTGTCAGGGTACACAAGCTGCCATACCGCTACAAGGTATAGGTACCATTGAAGGCAGTATAGGTACTCATGTATGATATAATCTCTAAACTATCCGCATACATTTAAGACATCATCAAACATTTCATTTATACAAATTATCATTTAACCTTAATGCAGTGATCATCATACTACTATATCAACAACATGTTATCATAAATGTACAGAGTGGGAAAAATTTTCAATTTGGACCTTGTATTACTTTGTTCTCCATATTGGGACAAGTTTCCCAGTACGTCAAACAATATGTGTCCATGTGATCAAAGTATCCTTATGCAATTTTTCAGTGATCAACGTTATCTCCAGGTCCGTATTATAAGGATGATCCAGGTTCATTAAAAAGCACTGTTAAGTCATCTGATTAGTTACTGATTCCTGTTTTCTTTTCTTTCTCTCACCTTCGTGGTCAAATAGGTATGAACATATCACATACTATATATGTTGAAGCCATATGTACTATAACAGTGTCAGAAATTATAAAACCAGACAACTATGATTCATTAATATGTTACAAGAATCGACCAATTTAAAAAAAAAATTGCATAACAGCAGGGTGTTTACTATCTGGGTTCTTATTTTATATTTATTCAATTTTAGGTTAAATTCTCCTAGTAATGTCTAAGTTCTTTTCCCGTGTCTATCGTGTATAAAATGCTCCATATTTTCTAAACTCTTTCTTATATATCCGTGTATCCATCTCTGCAGAAAATGTTCCATATTTCCTAAGGTATCCTTGTTATCTCTAAGTGTCCATCATTTCTCCGTCATAATATTTAAATGATGATCCAATCCATAATGCTTCGCAATTATTCTTGTGTTGCTCCCGTTTCATGATTATTCTATGTCCATAACCTATTTATTTCATACTATATGTGGAACCATTCAAGAATACAATATCAAAACTTCTGATAACCATAATTCAACATTTAGATATGTTATCACAACTGAACAAGGGAAAATTATTTTGTACATATTAACAAAGGTTGACACGAAATCTGCCTTTGAGGTCGAAGGTTTGTCAGATTTATATTTGTGTCTGTAACATCTGCTTTCAAACAGATGAGCAGTCTATAATATTTAACCTTAAAAAACATTCTCAGTCATTCACTACACAGTGTGGGGCATTTTGGGCGGGAGTATCCTATGTCAACTATCATATGTCATTTATCATATGTCAAACTGGGAATGATCATCATATTTTTTTTTCCATCCTATGTGTCTGTAACACCGTATCTGTGGTGGGGGTAGATATCCTTCTCAATATATGTATTCTCTTTTTTTTCTTTTATATATATATATATATATATATATATATATATATATATATATATATATATATATATATATATATATATATATATATATATATATATATATATATATATATATATATATATATATATATATATATATATATATATATATATATATATATATCCATTGTGTATATCCTTGACACGTAATATCCTTTGGGAGTGTATCATATTGGGTCAATGTAACTTCAGGAGTGACCAAATCTTAGTGGGTCAAAATGCGTCAGTCATTCTTGACTTTTTGTCACATTATGTCATTTGGTAAGACAGAAATGTCAAAGTATAGTAAACATGTTATCAACATCATTCGAACAGTAGCAAACAATAATCATTAGGTTATACATTATACAGCAACGCTCATATAATCTATGCTTTTGCCAAAAATCAGGGGGAATATCATCTTCTGCATGGAGGTATCGCTTTTCTATATTCTTCTGGGTGCAGCAATATTCTTCTATTATTTTCAATTATTCTCCGCATCAGCATATTCCTTTGGTGTGTCTTGAACACCTGTAGTTCATGTATGACTATCTGGTCATCCTTCCATATTTTATATTTCCTTGTCGTGTGTGCCCGTACACTTATGTTTCCAATATTCAGACAACATCTTCATCTGCAATCGTATATTTATTTAGTCTGTCTAAGATTAACAATCATTTATTTTTTTCTGTCTCCGTAGCCACGTTAAGGACAGTAATATTCCAAGTCTAACAGTATTCTCAATGGGATTTACTATTACTTATGGTTCACCTTCTTTCTATATCTCGTGAACAAATCTCAACAAATGGGACCCAAATGCAAAAAAAAAAAAAAAAAAATCACCAGTATTATATGTCATAAACAGTGTCGACAAAGACTATCAGGGGCAAGGGCAGCATATGTAAATGCTATCTGGGCTTTTACTGGCATAGGTAGTATGAACAAAATACTGCTGGGGTATCATCCGCATAGTTGTCATGTGCAGATATCATGCTGTCAGGGGTATGACTGGCAGAGGCAGTATGAGCAAAGACTAGTTGCTCCCTCTGATGTGGTGCTTTGTTTCTTTTTTTCTTCTCTATCTTTTATATCCGCTGCTATCATCACAGCAGTCAATGTCATATGGCATGGGCCTATCACATCATGTCATTCATCACATGTCAAGCAATGTGTAACAAAACAGTTATCTGTTTTCATCAACATGTGTGAGGGGGCATATACAACAATCTGTAATCAGATGATAAAAGTTTACAAAACGTTTCTTTTATCATTTTCTTTTCTCTCAGTTTTCTCTGTTCTGTTTTGCAATTCTATCTCTTTTCTGTGTTTTCTCTTTGTCAAGGTATATCAAAATTTTCAATAAAAATGGCAATGAGAAATTTCCACACATTCTAAACATGAAACACTACCAATGCTTCTGATATCTGGGGTGTAGTAACTTCTAATCCATAGGGTTGCAAGAAAATCGTCAAGTCCAGAAAACTAATATGAACATTGGTATCAGCTGTTATCAATAAGGACAAGGAGAGGGTACTGTAGTTTCGTGATGGATAAAGAAAAAAACAAAATATCTCCGGATTAAAACAATATTGTAATTCACAGGAATGGAGATAATTGGGAGAGAAAAGTTTACAAGTCCAGAATTTCTTCTCAAAATAGTAGAAGGGAAACAGTAAGTTAAGGGGTGTGAGAGGTGGATTGGAAAAATCTTCTAATGGTGGGTCAAAGATTAAATGTACATTCTCTTTTGTTTTAAAAAATGTCTAAACTTAAACAGTACTACGTTACATCAGAATCTTAAAAAATTTAACAAGGTGGTTTAAGTCAAAAAATGTTGGTATACATTCTGGTATGGAAATAACTTTACATGTTGTTTATGTACTGAAAGTGTGAGCGCGTTTCTTTTTGCAGGGGAATTTATTGCGGTATTTTTGTGGTAACGGGAGAGAACCTCTTTAGAAACATAGAATGTATTTTTAGGGCAAGTATTTATTGCAAACCTCTTTTTTTCCAGCCGTTAATATTGATTTATAATAAAAGACATGTAACGTTTTTATATTTTACTTAAAATATTTAAATTTTAATAACTTTAAATTGTATTTTAGCTCTTATCTTACACAAATATAATTTATAGAAGAACCGTAGTCTTCAGCACATACTTTTATATATCAATATAAATCTTTTACTGTCATTAACTGCAAAGGCAGAAGAGTTAGCACTTCTGGAAGGTCGGACTGGCTGGAAATGTAGTCCTGGCTGGTGTGGTTGTTTTAAAAAACGGCACATTACTTACAAAGCCACGGTAGCATAGTGGTTAGTGCACTGGCTTCCTAGCGCAGTAGTCTATGGTTCGATCCCCAGATGAGGTGGGTACAAATCCTCTTCACACAGCGTTCTTAGCATCTTACCAGTGAAAGTTCTCAGTACGCTACACAAGACGAATTTCAGATAAGTTTTTTCTCTTCGCTAACATATTTAATCTCAATATTATTAATAACCTCTAGTATTGGTTAATTGCTTTTAACGTTAGTTAATAATTGATTGGAGTATTGGTTTAAATAAAAATATAAGTGAAATAGAATAAATAAGCCCAGGTAGGCCAACCACGTGGGGTCTTCTTTTGTAAAGTGCCGTAGCCATCTTGTTTTTCTTTGTGTAATTAATACAGGCATCTTTCATCGTTGAGACGCGCGTGAACAAAATTAAAGTTAATTCAAATTTACTAGCTTAGTAGTAGGACTAGTCAGCTTTTAACTATTGATATCTAAACATAATTTAAAATTTATATATATAAAAAAAAAATATTAATAACTTGTCTTGTGTTAATTTAGCATAGATAGAGCATAAATACTAACTGTAAGTCATCAGTGATAGGTATAAAATAAAGATAGAGTAATTAGCCAATATTTAAAAAAAAAAAAAAAGAGAGAAAGAAGTGCAGCCAGCTTATAATGCCAAGGGAAATAATCTACTAATTATTTTTTAAATTGTTTTATTTTTAGTAAAATAAATAGGCCTAGTCATAATTTATCTTAATTTGTGTTATTTAGCATTAGACAGAGTGAACCAGAGGATAAATCACAATGCCACCAATTCTCAGGTCGCAATCCGGAGAGGGAAAAGCGTGGGTCAAACCAGCTGAAAAGGGTAGAACACCAAACCCGACAGAAAAGAACAGGATCACTAGCCCTATAGTCAGAAACACAGAAATTGGACCCAAAATAGAAACAATAAAGGAAAATCTGAAAGGAGGCGCAATTAAAACTGCAGTAAGCAGAAACAACAAAAACGAAGACGCAGGAACCCGGACAGCAAACAAACAGACAGGACACAGGAAAGAAGACAACCACGAGACCACAAGCAAAAAAAGTCAGGAAACCAGAGGAGGAGAAAACAAAGAAAACCAAAAACAGAATCAAAATAACTCAGATAGCTGGAACAGAAGCCACACTGAGATCTCTCCCGGATGACAAAATCCTGGTCATTCTAGAAGCAATAATAGGAAAAAAATATATTGACAAAGTGCAAAGACATGGAAATGGAGTAACAATCACTGTAAACAACACAGAAAAAGGCAAGGCACTGTTACATGAATTAAAAAGTAACCCAAAAGAAGCACAACTCGCACATGGGATAAAGGTAAAGATTGAATTGATCAAGGAAATTAGAAGATTCGTCATCAAAGGGGTCGACTCAAACCTAACAGAAGAGGAGATCCACACTAACATAACGAAAGAAAACCCACAAACAGAGATAGAAAAAAGTAGAAAGAATCAAAACCAAAGAGCAAAAGAATACGAAAGTGGTAGTGATAAGTGTAAAGGGCACAGAAATACCCAAGCAAGTCAAACTCCACCAGAGAGCCAAAATGACAGAGGTATTCATACCTAGCATTATACAATGCACAAACTGTCAAGGCTTTAGCCATACCCAACATGTGTGTAAAAGAGCGACACGGTGTAGTTTCTGTGCGGGAGCACACAGACATGTGGACTGTCCAATGGCTAAGGAGGACAAAGATTATAAACGAGAAAACAAAAACAGAAAATGTGCAAACTGCCAGGGTAACCACAGTGCCAGGTATCAGGGATGCCCAATCTATCAAGAGACAAAAACACATATTAAAAGAATCACTAGAAACAAACAAACCATTCTGGCAAATAAAAGAAAGACAGAAAACCAACAACCATCTCCAAAACTCTCAAGAAAATATCATTAAGAAACAAATAAAACAAATAACCAGTGAAATGAAAGACATAAAGGAAAAAATCCAGAAAGATGATAAAATCAAAACACCCATAAACAGTAAAGAAGATCACAACACAGAAGAGACGGAACATATCCTCATCCAAGCCAGACAGGTACTAGAAGAAATGAAAACAGCACAAAAGGAAATAGAGAGAGACCTCAAAAAAATAGCAGAGATAAAAGAAGCTAATGAAGAAATCCTAAAAAAAATAGAGAGAGAGAAAGAGCTAGGCCTATAGAAAATATGGAAAAAAAAATTTAAGGAAACAGTGGAACTACACCTACCATACCTCGCAGAAAGAGAGTTCAGAGTATAATGGTTACTTGGAATGATGAGTTTGTAGAGAAACATAAGAGGTAAAGTGCAAAACCAAAAAAAGTAGATCCCTTATCAAAAAACCTAATAAAAACAATAACATAACTAAGCTAACCATACTAAATGGGGACCAAAGACTCTAGAGCTATCAAAGTAGTCCAGTGGAACTGTAGGGGTGCCAGGAAGAACTTGATGTCTCTTATGGGACAGTATAAGGAGGCAAAACCCATCTTTGCAATACAAGAAACCCTCTGAACCCCAAACAAAAACTGAACTACTACCAAGGGTATATAACACTTAGAAATGATAGACCTGAGGGAAGAGGAGGAGGCGTGGCCTTTTTAATACATGAAGACTACAAAATATTAAATTGGGAACAATTCAACACAGAAAATATTGAAGGAAAAAGTGTAACAGTAGACAGTGAGCCAGATAACTTAAAAATAATAAACATTTATAGCCCCAAGGGTAATATAACCGATAGGGACATTGCCACTATTAACACACAAATAGACCAAAGAACATTATTGGTAGGTGACTTTAATGCACACCATGAGGCATGGGGTAACAACAGTAATGATCCAGCAGGAAAAAGACTGTTGGACTACATTGAAAGTGCTGAGCTAATCATACTAAATGATGGCTCAGTGACAAGGGTTAACCTATGCAACAGTGGAGGAGATACAGCAATAGACATAAGTATTATAACACCAAACCTAGCCTCTACTAAATGGGAAGTACTGAATGACTCCAGCTTAGACCACTTACCCATAGAAATAAACCTAAACGACAAATATAGAACTAGTCCAAAAAGCTCGAAACCCACATTCAATCTAAAAAAGGCAAATTGGGAGTCCTTCCAATTAGAGCTAGGTAAACTAAGCATAGAACAAATTGAATCTAACAGTATAGATATATTTGCAGAAAAACTAACAAATGAGATTTTAAAAATAGCAATAAAATATATACCAAACAGGAATATGCCTGAGCACTTAAAACCAACACAAAAAGGTAAAAATAGGAAAAGAAACAAAGATAAAAATCCAGTACCATGATGGACAGACAGATGTTCAGAACAACTGAAATTGAGGGAGAGGGCCCTTACAAAGTATAGAAAAGCCAAAACTGAAGAGAATTACACAAACTATAAAAAAAATAAGAAATGAAACAAATAAAATAATATTCAGAGCTAAAGAAAAGAGTTGGAGAAAATTTTGTCAAACATTAAACCATAGGTCCCAAATAACTACAGTTTGGAGAAAAACTAAAAGCAATTAAAGGAGGAAACAGCAAGAAATTTAAAATCCCAACAATTAAAATACCAGAGAGAGCTGAAACAGATAGAGAAAAAGCCAACATACTAGCTAAATACTTTTATCAGGTTAGTTCAATAGACAGTCTAGATAAGGCAGAAATAAATAGACGAAAAACACTGCTAGAAAAATTAAAAGAAGAAAATATGGAAACCACACAGGATGCTAAGTATTTAAATGCAGATATTACAGTAGATGAAATAGAAAGAGCTTTAGCAGAAAAAAACCAATACTACCTCTGGGGAAGACATTCTGAGCTATGAAATCCTCAAAAAGGTACCAAATACAACTCTAAGAGTGATTGCATCCCTCTACAACCAAATCTGGCACACGGGAAAAAATACCATGTTCATGGAAGACAGCAGTAGTCATCCCCATACTAAAGCCAGATAAGGAAGCACATGATGTCAGCTCATACAGGCCAATATCGTTAACATCACATCTAGGAAAAATTCTAGAAACAATAGTCAACAGCAGACTAAAATTTCATCTCGAAAAGCATAATTTGTACAGTCCAACCCAGGCAGGCTTTAGAAGCCATCATAGTACAATAGAGCAACTGCTGAGGCTGGAACATGATGTTAAAACAGGCTTCAAAAGGAATGAAAAGACAGTAGCTATATTCCTTGATGTAGCAAGAGCATATGATGAGTGTTGGAGGGAGGGTGCACTACATAAAATCAGGAAACTAGGTATAGTAGGCAGAACCTACAATTACCTAGAAAACTTCCTGCAGGATAGATACTTCATGGTACAAATAAACAATGATAGATCTGAGGTATATGAGCAACAGAATGGAATTCCCCAGGGATCAGTAATATCACCATCAATTTTTACGATTATGGTCAACGACCTAGGCGACGAGTTTAAGGACTTAAAAAACAACCTATCTCAGTTTACAGATGATGCTGCGATATGGAGAACGGGAAGAAATCTCCCATTCCTCTATAAAACAGTACAAAAAACAAATAGATAAAGTATCTGACTGGATGAACAAGTGGGGATTTAATCTAAACGTTAAAAAAACCATAGGAATGATTTTCAGTAGAGGGCGTGTAATTAAAAACAATATAATTGACATAAGCATTAATAAGCAAAAAGTATGCACAGCAAAATCAACTAGATTTCTTGGCATGGTACTAGACCAGCAACTAAACTGGAACAAACACATAGACCTTTTAGTGCAAAGCAGTAGAGGACTTATTAATATGCTAAGATATATGAAAGGAAGTGGTTGGGGCGCCTGCAATAAGACAATGTTAACATTCTATAAATCATTTATTAGAGGCAAACTTGACTATGCCAGTGTTGTCTATGCATCAGCCGCCCCAAGCAATAAGAAGAAACTAGACACAGTCCAAACCAGGCACTGTCAATAATAGCAGGTGCCTCAAAGGGAACATCAGCAGAAGCACTAGAAGTAGCGCTAGGCATTATACCCCTGGAGCTAAGGAGAAAAGAACTGAGATTCAGCTACTGGGCAAGAGTGGCAAAAGATCCAACTCACCCGGCACATAAAACCTTTGATAGGGGTAACCCCCCCCCCCCCCCCCCCCACCCCCCCCCCCCCCCCCCCCCCCCCCCCCCCCCCCCCAACTACATAGGCCACATTCCATTAAACCATAATAGATACCCGTCAGGGTGGAAAACAATGGATGAAGTGGATCAATACCCAGACCTGTTTAATGCGATAAACAGTAGTGCTCTGTATAAAGCAAAGATCCCACCATGGAATTAAAAGTGCCAGAAACTGACTCCCACTTATCAAAGATCATAAATAAATCTAACGACATAATCTCAGCAAAAAATAAAACACTAGAGTACATAGAACGGTATACAAATAATAGCCTAACTATATATACAGATGGGTCCAAAGATGAAGAAGGACAATTAGGAGCAGGAATAGCAATACCAAAATTAAAAAATTATAAATGATACATGATAATAAGTAATACATCTATCTTTACAGCAGAATTAGTGGCAATCCTAAAAGCTTTAGAAATAGCTGCAGAAAATCCTCCAAAAAAAGTAACCATTCTCACAGATTCCCTATCATCAGTACTAGCAATCAAAAACAGAACAGAAGGCAGCAGGCCAGACATTATAGAGGAAATACTACAGGTTAATACATATCTACAAAATATAGGATGCAGTGCAACATTAACATGGATACCATCACATGTGGGGATAGCAGGAAATGAGCTAGCAGACAAAGAAGCCAAAGGGGGGAGAACTAGCCATAACCAAATTGAAGTAGGCTTAGGGAAGTTTGAAATTAAGAGCTTAATTGCTCAAAAAATAACTAAAGAATGGATAACAGCATGGGACCTAAGTAAAAAAGCAAGACACTCATATAAAATCCTTAAAAAACCAAGCAAAAAATGTCAAATAAAAGATGAACTAAAAATACCAATTAATAAAAAATTGCTGAGACTCAAGCTGGGAACTGGATATTTCATGATAGAGGAACCCACATGTGAAGAGTGTCAAGAACCAAACACAATTAGGCACTTTCTAGTGGACTGCAAAAAATATGACCAACAGAGGCAAAACATTAAGACATACTGTAGTAACCACAAGGTAGAAATGAGTGTAGAAAATCTCATAGGCACAAAGAGCCCTTCAGAAATGCAAAAGTTAATAAAACGCTATATTACAAAAACTAAAGCTAACATATAAAAATCAAATAAGGAATTGAACCAGTAGTCCAAACTGGTGAAAGACTCGCCCCAGAAACATACAGATTAACCAAATAAACCATCCAGTAAAAAAAAAATCAAAAACATACTAACTTAGAAAATAGCATATATTGGAATTTTTTTTAAAAACCATGTTGAACTATAACTACAAAAGGAAAAATACCGACTAGAGATAATATAATATAAAACAAATACAAACAAAAACATATTACAATAAAAGAAACACGTCCTGATATAACCAACAAATCCATGTAGATGGTTGAAAGGGGCGTGCTACAAAATGAAGTAGCAAACACATTAAAAAAAAAAAAAAAAAATGTGATAATGCATAGCGATTGATCGGGTTCAATGTGGTGCTTGAACTTGTACATGCGTTTTACATCCAGCAAATGCGCTATCAATAAAACCTTGAAACATACCGTCTCTCGCCACCACCCGCCACGCCTGGTCGGCTTTGATTCTTCCAAGCTATGTTAATGTAAAAAAGTACATCTTTATCTGCGTCTTAATTGTCTGTCATTCTGACACTGTAAATATATATATATATATATATATATATATATATATATATATATATATATATATATATATTATATATATATATATATATATATATATATATATATATATATATATATATATATATATATATATATATATATATATAGGTCGGTAACGAGACCTTTGATATCATCTTGAACGGGGAAAAAACTACAGAAAGTTGAAAGTTTCAATTATTTAGGCAGTAAAATGACTCAGGATGGTGACACAACAAGAGAAATCCATACTAGAATTGCTTTGGCAGCTAGCGCCTTCAATAGATTATCTAACATTTGGAAATTACGATCATTGAATAGACATACCAAGCTTCGTCTGTTTAATTCAAATGTTATCTCAGTGTTAACATACGGCTGTGAGAGTTGGAAAGTAACAAAATCATTGGAGAACAAGCTGAATACATTCGAGAACAAATGTCTTAGAAAACTCATGAACATCAGTTGGAAAGAATTCAAGACTAATCGACAAATAAGAGAAGACTCTAGGCAGAAATATGTCTCCGACTATATAAGGAAAAGACGATGGTCATATATCGGTCATGTCCTACGAATGCAAAACAACAGAATACCACTACAGGCGCTCACTTGGGTTCCTGAGGGTAATAGGAAAAAAGGAAGACCAAAAGAAACACTCAGAAGAACAATAATAAGAGAAGGAAGAACGTTGGGCCTAAACAATGTGCAAGAGTTAAGAGGAGTGGCGTCACAACGAACAACCTGGAGAGCACTGGTTTCTGCCTTATGCGCCGTGTTTGGTGCTTAAAGAATTTATTATTATTATTATATATATATATATATATATATACACATATATACTCTGACAATACGAACCTGTCGACACTTTCTCAGTGACAATTTTCCATACCGCCAGACTGACAGACGTTCTTTTTTTTTGACCGACAGTATATGTTGGGTACAATTGATAAAAGTAATACACCCACTGACTCTGAGACAGGCATAATCACTGACAGGGGACAAGACATATATTTCGTTGTATAGGTAAATTTCTAACTCGTGACCGGAAGTAAATTTCATTCAGTCTCTGTTGACATCAGAAGCTGGTGTTTTACAGCCATATCTATGGGAAACAGAGAAAAATTGTCTAGGAAAGCAAACACATTGTCCCGATAGCACATTGTGCAAACAGATCGAGGGGTTGTAGGAAAAGAGAATCAACCCAAACTCTCTGGCAATACACAAACATAGTGCAGGTAATACAACCATCAAGAAAGGATCAGCCAAGCGCAGATAAGTCTCATGGGACTCAAGCAAAACTCACGGCTACTTGTATTTCAACCATACATTTAAACTCTACACAAGCAATTATCATATAATTTCTCTAAAATTAATACAATTACCATCCATCATCCCCTCTCTAGAATGATCTAATCTAATTTAATATTTAGAGAAAACAATAATTATAATATATTTAGTTTGACTTTATTGTCACATGATCTCTAGTTTGAACTAATGTTCTTATTTAATTTCAAATTGTTGAACTAGAATTAATGTAAAAATCACGTTTTGTTATAATTCTATAATATAACTACAGAGTAGTTTCCCATTCATAATTGGCAGTTGTAAATGTGTTGTTGTCATTATTTAATACCCATCTCATCAGTAGAACACATTTTACCAATCCTTGACACTATACCTTTATTTCAACTATATTCTAATCCTCCACTACAGGATTAGGAAGGGGGCATGGTAGAGTCACAGTCTATCAGAACTAATTTTCCAACCTGACCCACATGCAGTGGTCTCAGATAATTCAGGAATAGCCGTGATAGAGATACAGACCTGGAACAGATCGTCTATTCTTCGTTCTCTTTGTCCATCGCTTTCTCTAAGTGTTGTTTCACAGTGTCTGTGATGGATTTCGTATTCACGTCACCAGCATAAACTTTTATTAAGAGACATTTCTTGTAGAGTTATTAATGTTTTTGCTGTTGCCATATATTATCTACATTCTCTAGGAGACTATCAATTATCTATCTTTCCTTCACGACAAATAGTGAGCGAATCAACTAAAGATATTTCTACTCGCTATAATAGCTCCACTATATATATATATATATATATAGAGGCTCAGAACAACTAAAATTGAGGGAGAATATTTTGTCAAACATTAAATCATAGGACACAAATAACTACAGTTTAGAAAAAAACTAAAAGCAAGTAAAGGAGGAATAAAGAAATGTGAAATTCGAACAATTAAAATCCCAGAGCGACCTGGAAGAGATAGAGAAAATGCTGATATACTAGCTAAATACTTCAATAAAGGTAGTTAGATAGACAGTCAAGGTAAGGCAGAGATAAATTGGCGAAATCTCTGTTAAAAAAATTAAAAGACGAAAATACGGAAAGCACACAATACGCTAATTATTTAAATGTGGACATTACAGTAGATGAAATAGAAAGAGTATTAGGAGGAAAAACCAATACTACATCCGGACAAGACATTCTGAGCTATGAAATTCTCAAAAAGGTACCAAACACCATTCTAAGGGTGATTACATCCCTCTACAACAAAATCTGGCATAGCTCCTCGGTTACCTACCTTTGTTCTAGAACAATAAAAGCAACCTGTATTGTTACTCTGTATTTTATACAAATCCTAGATGGGACCTTAAAACACACCTAGATTTTGAAATTTGGGCTACTTTTGGGCGACTTATGCCGAAGGTTAAGAAAATCTGGGCCTAAAATCAATTCCCAAAATGCCTCAATGGGCGTGTAACGGGATCTTTTTTGGGCGACTTGGGCTACTTCAGGCGGTTTTGTTTTGGGCAGCTTTTGGCTTTTTTAAAGCTACTTTGGGCAAAAAACTGAAAACTGAACGCTGATTTAGGTGGCAGTCTTCAACTAATGAAGGAAAATATCACCTAGACGGGACCAAAAAGTCCTAGTTGTGGGTGAATCCTCTTAGGAGTGGCAGCGCTGAAAACGATAACTAAGAATTTAAAGTCTTACATAAGTGTGTGATAGCATAGAACAAAAGGTCTGAAATGATTTGACAAGATCACTAATGTAGAACTGATGACGAGAACTAGTTAAGTGCGAGTACAACAAGAGACAAGATGGTTTGGCCATGTCTGGAGAAGGGGAGAAGATCGGCTACCACGACAAGCATGGGAAACAAAGAGCCAGGGATCCATACCTCCAGGACGACCCAGAGACCGCTGGAAGGACAACATTAGACAATCTTTGAAGGTCCGAGGACTAGAATAGAACCAGGCCAGGAGGAAGACAGCCGATATGATAGTCTGGCGCTCTCTTCCAAACCTCTACACCTCACGTAGAAGGGGAACGACTAAGTAAGTAAGTAAGTAAGAGTACAACAAGAGATAAGAAGACAACACTGGCGTTAGATAAGACACTTGTTGATAGTATAATAAGACAGAAAACGTGTTGATAGCATTAAATGGTAGTCCTTATTCTGAAGTTCTCCAGGATGAGAGGCGATCGAGTACACATGGAGAAGGACTTTGTTAAAGAATGTTAATTTGTTGCTGGTTACATGTGAGGCTTATTAGTCGCACTGACAAAGAAAGAATTGGATAATACTGCATGTGGTTGGCAACCTCATCTCGTGAAACCACATGCATGCGGTCGTGCAGACTACCTGCAAGGGATCAACTACAGTAGTAGTCCCATGATCAATAGAGAGCAAAAAGAGATATCAATGAATGAATGGAGATGTTTGAATATAAGCTTCTTTGCAGTCGCATAGCAGATACTGCTGTAGGGAGTCAAATGTTAGAGACTTCACTATTCAGGTATACCTCGCTTTATTGCGCTTTACTTTATTGCGCTTTGCTTCATTGCGCTTCGCATATATTGCGCTTTTTTTTCAAATTATTCGTGTTTATTTATTAGAACGTGCCTTCTTCTTTCGATAGATTTTGGCTCTCCACCAGCAACAAAATTACGATTCGCTGAAGGCTGAGATGATGAAGATTAATATTTTATAGCAATAAAGTAATTTCAGTTTTACAATACACTGTTTGTTTTTTAAGACTAGCGCTATTGCGCCCTTAAAAGAGTATAGTAGTGTAAACATGGTTTTAGGCTTTTATATGTACTGGGAAGACAAAAAAAAAAAAAATTAATGCGTATAACCCGCGTTATTGCGATATTCGCTTTATTGTGTTGGACTGGAACCGAACCCACATCTCCGAAGTATACTATGTACGATGTTCAATATCGAGAAGTGGGGTGACCAGTTTCCTTCCTCATTGCGTTTTCATTCTCTAACTCAAGTGCACAGTCAAGGACCCAATTACAGCTGGGTAGACAAGCGTGTCGATACCGTGAATTCAAACTCGGTACCTGTGCCGCGAGAGACCAACGCTCTAGCCACTTACAGCCAATCGGACGCTATTATAAGCTTACATTTATTCAATGAATGAGTAACAGGAAGAGAGAAAACAAGAAATAAAAGACAAACAGAAACAGATGTATTAGCAATGGTTCGCTTCGATGAACGAAATAACTACAGCCAGGATCAGACTGAACTGTCGGGCGATCAAGTAGTATTCGAGGGGATCCACTCTTCCCTAGCCAGCATCTATCTTAATCTACTGGATGGGTGATCACGGGCCGATGACCCTTATTGTCCGGAGGCCTAGAGCACTGCCAGTCCTCCCCTGGTTACAACAGTCTGTTGGACATCTTGTCGTTCTGCTATTCTCTGTTTTTGTTTTGTTTTTTAATAACGGCAGGGGTAAATTGCGAACATTATCAGTGTCCATAAACATGTATTATTAATGAGCGAGCAAGAAAGCGAGTTTCCCTTAGTCCTGATTAAGGGAAACAATCAGTGATAATAAAACATTTAGTTTGTTTGAGTAGCCTTCCGTCCATCATCAGTGAAGTCCACTTCTGCAAGGCCAAGTCACGGATTATTGCCTATTTGTTGGTTACACTTCAGCGCTTGGGGGGAAAACCCATTTATTTTTATCTCTGCATGTTTGATAATGCCCCTGTACAGTTCTGGAGGGTCTTTTAAATAGACCAAAAAAAAAAAAAAATGACTACTATACACAGAAGGACGTTGTCCAAGGCGACTGTGTGATTGCGCGTGAGGTTGGCAACCACATCACGTATTACAAATTGGCACAAAAACCACCACTATGTAGCAGCGGTGGTGTTTCTTTTATTTATATCACAATGATACTACTACTAGGTGACTGTGGCAGGCTAGTTAATCTCTATTTAACCTGTCAGTCTACCTCTTCTTTCTCTTATCTTCAAAGTAAGACTATCTCTTTTACTGGCTTCCTTTTTCCGCCAGAGGTTGTAGTTCTTGGATGAAGTATATTTTGTCTTAAACCCAGACCACGTTCTTCTCTCCTTGTTCTTCCTCAGCGACTACCTCGTACTAGTGGTGTTATCTCTTTGTGACCTTGCATTTATACTTCAACTTTTCATCCTTTCATTTATTAAAGCAATCCCCAGCAATGCAGTTCAACATAACAAATTTTATTTTACATCAATTTAAATTCCATGGTGGTACAGTTCATCAGACTATATTCTCCCTTACAATAGTTTTCATAGTGCATCTACTATTTCCTCGACAATTCCATATCTCCTATGGAGTTCATCATTTATAGCCTCTCAATACAAATCCCCTAAGCCTGATTCACCTAATTGCTTTCTCCAGCCCTGATTTAACTCTCAGGTAATTTTATAACTGTCTCTCATAAACCTCGAGAACCAAATTCTATCTTAGCCGAGTCTACTTTGGTTTCTCACTAATACATCATATGTTCGTCATAAATTCAGACCTGCAAAAATATTGAACAATATCAAATACTCCTGTTGCAGCCTTGATACTTACGCTGACATGAGAGAGCGTGTGATATCTATCAGTGGAAGTCAAGGTATTTTCCTCTCACTCTTCCCACATGTTTGTGGAAACTTCGTTCACCGTAAATAATCAGATGTAATTGCTCTTTCTGGCACTTACTATTACAAAGTCACTCATCTCGTTCAAACTGAGCATTTTCCGTAAAATTTCCTCCTGGTAATTGCTCCCTCTGATGTATGTGGTGTTACCCTCAGGTAATTCATTGTCAATACTTCCTGAAACAAATCTTCTAAACATACTTAATAGTGAAGCAATGTGGAGTTCATTTATAATGTTCTCTTTCTTTGTTCTTTGACAGCTCCCTCAAGCAGGAGCGTCATTATCTTTAGTCATGCTGTTGACCAAGATTCTACCCTGGGTCTCACTGTTCATATTGTTTAGAGGATATGATAAAAATCAGTCTTACCAGCAAAATCTGAATTCCATCACCTATCACTTCCTACTAACAATCTATCTACTTCTCATTCTCGAAACATCTGTCGCCCACAGGTACGTTTCTTCTGAGTCCTAACTTAACGTACTGCCACGTCAAAAGCTCTGATAGGACTGATTATCTTTTGTCCTTCAATTTACTATCCGACCACCCAAAATCGTTTATGAAACAAAACGATTGGTCTGCTATAATCACTCTATTTACTTTAGTGAGCTACTCGCTTTTCTCGTGCGCTTAACCCGACTCTAACTCACCAAACCTATAACCAGTAAGAAAAGTAAAGAAGCTCATAAGGTATAGATATGCACTAACAGTTAAGTTCGTACATGTAGCAAAGACAACACTAGTCATTGCAGCAAAGAAGTTGCAATCAACATGACTGGATATAGATTCAGTGGTGGCGATAAAATTGGTTTGTGGGTCCGACAAGATCAAAGGATCCTCCTCATGACTGGATGTGGATTCCGTCGCAGCCACAAAATCAGTGTGTGTATCAGACAAAATCGAAAGATCTTCTTCTACAATTGTAGCTAAAGAAGAGTCAAAGTTAAAGTTGCTACATACTGAAGTATGGCAAGTAGGACTAAAAGAAGCATCAAAATTAGTATGATGAACAATCGTATCATCAATACTACAAGATTTCACCAAATTAGCAGAATGTATCACTTTAGCAGAATGTACCTGGTGAAAAGATTTTGGCATAGTTGTTGCAATAATGATGGTGTGTTGCATGTAGTGATGAAGACTGGATACATGATGTCTATGGTCAACTCGACCGACACAGTGTTGTGTATACATGGAGTGAGAGTGCAAGGTACGCGAATGATGGAATGTTCTGTGGAGTTGACAAGTTGACTGGACACTCACTCACTCATAGCTGGAAGTCAATGACATGACTACTGTTGACGTTTTCTTATAGTTTAATAGGACGCACACTCCCGACAACACGGTTTACAGTTACTTGAACAGGTTGACACAAAAATCATCGTATACTTGAAAAATGGGCGACAACTTCAAATTGGCATTCATATAGCATGTGAATTACAATAGAACGATAGTAAGCAAGCATTCAATATTCTGGTTGTCTATCGTCTCATGCCTAACTGATTAATCGCATCAGCTACTGCGAACAAATAATTATCAACAATGGTTCCCTATCAGAACCTCTTCTGGCTAAGTCTTTCAGGCCGTAAATTCAGCAGACTCTTATGATGACAATCTTAAATAGACAAGGAGTGGACTTCAATATCATATAGGTCTTGGTATCGCTATCAGGTAATAAGGCATTCCTGTTCTCTGATCGATAATCCGAATAGACTAAAAGTGGGATCCAAAATGGCGCTGGCTTCAGTGAGTGTCGTTCACTCGAAAGATGTCTTAAATGAAAGTGAAGGCTCCGTTCATTACTCAAATAATATATTGGGTTTTCCATATCCCATGATAAATGTTGCATATGTCCAATGCATAGTGCTGCTAGTAGAAGAGTCGACTAAGTACAATCAATCAAATACATCGGCAGACAGTATGATGTCTGAATAGTTAGTTAGGCCTAAGGAAAGTTCAGTAAATGTTTCTGCTTTACCTTAAGTCCAGAAAAACCACTAGCAAATAACACACGCCATCCCTTGGCGTCAAGAACAACCGTTGGGGAGAATTACGGATATCATAGTCATACTGAGAAAACTTCTCCTTCCCCAGGATCAACCACAAAGACAAAATCTTCGGACTTTTCTTCGTCCGTGCAGAACCCACCGTTTGCCATCACGGAAGCCTCTTCTCGACTCTCTAAAACGACACATGCGCAGAAATGCGCTTGACCCCAGAGTTCAACTCAAAAATATAGGCCGACATAGACATTACAACGATACTAAAATATAAAGACCGATTCGCCTTAAATAGTCAAGGAATAAACATAGACTCGGGCCATAAACATTCTAAGCAAGACCAATCTGTTTTCTGGCCATACCAGAGTCAAACCTACGAAAATCTAGAATTCATACGCCAGGTTGAGACTCACGAAAAGATAACCCATAACGGAATATAACATCGACCAATCAGGGCTGTATACCCTTGATTATCAAGAAAGTATTTTGATTCTCAAATAAATACTTTTCATCAGACAAATAGATATTACTTTACACTTGTATGCCTACCAACAGAATCTGTGCGTAACAGACTACCACACAAAAGAATCTGTTCGCAACAATAGTCCTTGTGGTAGAATCAGTAAAGCTATGTTGCCGTTCCCAAGCAAACAATTTGTACCGTCGTACACACATTTACACCATGTATCTGTCCGACAGTAAGGTCGGCGATAGATGCTCTGAGCAAACATGCGTGTATATAACCAGTGAAAATTGGTGAGGCAATGTGGACTATTACAGTCGGAAAAGTCTCAACTGTCCCACCGAATGTCACACATTTCACCATATTGCCAGTTGCGCAAGATGGATGAACTAGAGACTGTCTGATTCCAACAGTTGCGCATCCAGAATCAAAGAGAACTGATACTGGATTATTGTTCACCAAACCCTTATGTAGAATAAGAGACCCTCTTCCGTCATGTGCACCTAAGGCAGGAAGAGGGGTTAGAGGATGACCGCAACTGAAGGTATTTAAAGCTGTAGGTTGGAACAAAGTTGTGCATTGCGGGCATTGAGATGCCCTCTCAAAATCGAAAGCAAAGCAAGCACTAGCATTATTGACACTATTATTGTTGTTACCTTGATTATTAACATCATGAGGCTGATGTTGAGCAGAGTTAGCCTGTTGGTAGGATCTATTATTATCATTTTGCGATCTATGGCGGCTATTATTTCTATTGAAATCATTGTTATTTCCTCTATTGAAATTATTGTTCTGCTTTGAATCCCAGTTGCGATTGTCATTTCCCCTTTGCTCAAAATCTCTATTAGATGGGTTTTGTTGTTTACCTGAGAAGTTATTATTGGTTTGATAACCTCTATTGTGGTAACCTTCTCTAAAGTTCTTATAATGGTTATGACCAAAATGTCGAGGATTATTAAATTGTCTCCAGTTCCCTGAAGAAGAATCATTACGTGATGGACCCCCGTGGTTCTGTCCAAAAACACGATTATTCTTTTTATCGTAATTTCGCTGAGGCCTTTGAAATTTGCGTCGAAAATTAGGACCATATGGTGTTGCTGAAGCAACGGGTAAACCTTCTTCGACTTTAGAGTTGGTAAACGTTTCATTAGGATGTGCCGTGACATATTGACGGCAGTATTTGTTCCACATCTTTTATATTTGGAGGTTTTCGCTCATGTAGAGAGGAAAGAAAGTTTTTACTCAAAGATGACATAATTTTGTCACGAAGCAGTAAGTCAATAATGGCCTCATATGTGCGTTCAGTTTTAGACAATTCCACCCAACGATTAAAAGTCAGGCGAATTTCTGATATAAAGTCTGAAACATCTTTTCCTGTCTCTGGCAACATAGACTTAAAGCGTAGGCGATAACCTTCTTCATCCAGTTGGTATTTTTGTAACAGGACAGCTCTGACAACCTCATAGTTATTTTTGTCTTCCACCGACATCATAACCTTTTGAGCATCACCTGTAAGTAACCTACCAAGTTGATCACAATATTGCGACTTGTCTATCTTATGGGAGTCGCATGCCAACTGAAATATATCTAGACAGAATGCAATATCCTCTCGAGTAGGATTGAAAGCAGGTAACTTAACATCATATCTTAATATTTGCCTTGTCAGAAGTTGTTTGATTGCTTGTACCATTTTGTGCATTACTCGCATTTACCACTTTTATTTTCTCCAGCTCCATTGCTAAGACCCTTTCGTCATGTAGCATTTTCTCTTTTTTTCCTTTCTTTCTTCCGCTTCTTGCTTCTGTTTTCTTTCTTCAGCTTCTAGCTTCTGTTTTCTTTCTTCAGCTTCTAGCGTCTGTTTTCTTTCTTCCATCTCCATTTGGAATTTTCTCTCCTCTGCTTCTCTTTGCTGCTGAATTTTTTCTCTTCAGCTTCTAATTTCTGTTTTCCCATTTCCATTTGGAATTTTCTCTCCTCAGCTTCTAATTTCTTTTGTTCAACTTCTAATTTATTTTGCTTCATCTCCATTTGCATTTTTTTATCCTCAGCCTCTCTATCTAATTTCTTCTCTTTTCTTTAGCCTTCTGCGTCTTGGCATATTCCGCAAGTGCAAATTCTTTTAATTTATCTCCAGTTTCGCCAAGGGCTCTCCCTTTGCTCAATAAAGTAATCCAATGTAGACATTATGTCTAATTATGAGATCAATACTCTGTGCAATAATTATTATCTGAGAAACTCACTTTATCCCAACTCAGTGGGTGACAAGTCTTTGCCCAAGAACTTGTATCAATACCTTAGTTATCAATAATATAATTAATCACTTATATATTTATTGTGCATACCAAATATTGACAGTGTATAACAACAATGAATAATATCAACTAGAATGACAAAGACAAAGTATCAAGGACAAACGACAACGTTCACAGAAATAAAATAAATACTAAAGCAAAAGTAAAGTAGAATCTTACAAAGCATGTAACGACAGCTGCGAATCACCAACAAAACAATCGACTACACAGTGTATAAACGAAAAGGTGTAAAGAAATAAACGATAGGAAGGGGAGGCAGACAACTAAAAACAAATTAATGACAACTAAAGAACAGCGAAAAATATTACAAAAACAACATAGAACAGCTCGTCACAACTAAACAAATCTATCACAAATAACCAACACAGTGGACAAAAAACGACAACAACAAAATGTCGCTGGCAATTTCGCTTGCGAGAAATTCGCAAAAAAGTTCCTAAAGAACGCTGTCGTAGACCCTCGGTAAAGTGGGATATTCTACGACCAGTCACCGCCCAACCAAACCCGCTGAAAATATAAACACATATATGACATATAAAATTTAGAAACATGTAACATATAACAAAGAATATAAATAGTATGTGCAGAGAGGAAGGCTTAACTACCAACATACAGAGGCACAGTTCACAAAACATATAGCCACTTATCTTAACTGGCGAAAACAAAATCATGGCCTCGAGATAGCGACAATAATGAAAACAGCGTAACAGCAACAATGAAGTTCTCAGCAAACACCGTTCAGCGAAGAGAAGATCCAACGCTGAAGGAATATAGCAACGACGAAAACAGGCACTGTCCTCCAAACTAACAGCAACGATGAAAACCGGAACTGTAAACACAGGTGCAAGTACGGACATCCGACGTTGGCTGGACCAAAGTATTCTTAAATAGTAAAGATCTGGTGTAGAAACCTTCTGAACAACGCCGGTATTTGCAGTTGATAATGACAAAAATTGCAAAGATGACAGGAAGACGATAATGTCAATGAAGAATCAGCACAGGAACGTAATCGGAAGACATGGTGCATTGGTAACGCTATGTTGCATTTCACAGTGACATGGACATCACCTCGATAGCGTCAATGGAACATCGATCCACCTCATCAAGAACGTAACAAAAAAAATTTAAATGGATCTTGAAATACGAATGTCGTATGGGTTTCACACCCTGTAAATCTAGCCTACCACTGTAACAGTTATTGTTTCCAACCAGTGTAGCATGTCAGTGAGTGATTCCACTGCAAAACGTAGTGTGGTTAGGGGTAACTGCTATGCTCATACTTTCATACGCCACACAGGCAAACACTGAAGAATTATGAAATTCGGGTGAACAGTGGCCACTACTGTAGAGGGTCGTATTATAATGATGATGATGTTGAATGTAGAAGTAATGAAGCATTGATAATGACTGGTGACGTTTCAAACGGTTTATTATGGGACGATACAAAGCACGCTGACATCAATACATACACTGTCATCTGAACAAGGTACACAATGTCATGGACGTAATCACACGTCAATACACCTCTTTAGCAAAACCCACGCCGCATAAACAGCAGGCTTCCTTAGGTAAATAAATGTTAATCTTTTCAATCATCTCCGACCAAAACTGGTCAAGTACCTCTGGCAAAATAGGCCGCATAGACAGCGGGCTTCTTTATGCAAATAAATGTTAATCTTTTAATCATCTCCGACCAAACTGGTCAAGTACCTCTGACAAAATAGGCCGCATAGACAGCGGGCTTCTTTAGGTAAATAAATGTTAATCCATATATCAAAATATTGTTACCTACTCTGAACTCCAGGAAACAAACGCACAAGAAACACTGGCCATTTCGTAGGCTTTATCGAACTATGCCAGAATCACAATACAGGGGAATCTTAAACATATATAATATACACAGAACTCTGATCCCCTTTTACACTGCCAGAAAAACATGGCGGGACACCCTCTCCGCTCAAATTGCTCAGCCAGACTCCCTTTAAGAAACCGTCCTCCGGACCTGCGCAAATTAATCGCGCATGCGTAGACACACGCAAGCCCTGAGTAGCGTTTACCCATGGATCGTTCTAGAGCGTTCCCAGAAAACTGACCAGAGAGCTCCTTATATGGGCATCTGTATACCACTTAGATATCCTTATGTGTACATCTGAATAATGTCAAGGGAAGATAACAATTAAATCTAATCTGAACCAAAAAGATAATACAATCAGTAATGTCCCTTTGACCATAAATATAAAAAAGAAATATAAAAAAGGTCACATACCTAACTTACAACATACTGACTCTTAACAGTCTACCATATTTATGACAGCTTGCAGGACTTCATTCAAATCAACACTCAAATACCGTGAAGCAAGTGATTCCCTATGTATAATACAATGGGTCCAAACAGCATCAGGAGCTTTGCCTATTGTATTCCACTGTAATAGCCTAACATTGAACGAGCACCATCGGTACCCTGCACCAACACAATGAACCAAGTCTATTTTATTTTCCGCCATGAAGTTGTCCACAATTTCAAATAAATCTTTGCCTGTCGTACCTGCATTTAGGCCCTTACAAAGAAAGCAGATCTTGCACCATTTCGTTTTTTTTTTTAATCAACAAACCGCACATAACAGATTAAATGAGCATCTCTATTGCTATCAGTGGCTTCATCAAGCTGCAAAGCAAAGTCCTTCCCCCTTAGTTTTTCTATAATCTGTTCATTAAGATCCTCTCCTAAATCGTGAATTCGACGGCTCATTGTACTGTTGATAAAGTCGGATTTTTTTATTCCCGTTAATGATATCCACCAAAAGATAGATATAAGTGGATGGAAGCAGACATCATCATCATCAGTTGATAAGATCTCTATGGTGTTGTTTGCTCCACTGTAGTGTATGGAATGTCAACTTGACCTACGCAGTGGTGTGTAGACATGGATTGAGTGTACAATGTGCGAATGATAAGAAGGGTTCGTGTTGTTGACAAATGTTCTTTTCTCACACTCATGTATGACTGGAAGTCATCGACACCAACGACTGTGTACCTTTTCTAAAGTTTAATTGGACGTACACACTCGACAGCACAGATAGTGACAAATCACAGGTTGCCATAATACATCATAGTACAGTGGATAAATGGTCTTGCAATGTTACATGGGCACTCATGTAGAATAATTGTATAATGGACTGTCAGTAGCCAGGCACTTAGTATCGCCCATACATATATATCATCTGACTTCACTGACTGAGCACGTCAGCTTATAAACAATATTTCAGATGGCTTCTAAACCTAATCTCGTCTAGCGACGATTCTTCAACATAATGTTCAGCACATATTTTTCCATATAATAATATTGAACCGCTAGCAATGGGTTCTCATGTGTAGCAGTGATCTCTGGACTAATCAAGCGATAATACGGGCATCCCTTTTCTCTTCTTGAAAGTCACTACATGTTTTGGTTCCAAGATGGCTTCACTCGTGAGCTGTCACTCACGTTTGGATACAGATAATGAATCTGTCCTAAAGTTAGTCATTCGTAAAACATTTCATTGCTCTGTAGATTTGATCATGAACAATTGACTGCAATCTACAGGATATAGTGCTGCTAGGAATCGAAGTCGTTTTCATCGAGTCAAATATATTCTCTTAGACATTCAAATCGTAACTATCGAAAATGGTGGCTTCGATCGAGAGTTCATAAGAGTGTCTATTATTACCTTGGCATCAGAAATATGCCTCTGCCATTCCTTGGCAATACGAATAAACACTGGGGTAAAGCATACACGATAGGTTTAGACGACTATCACTTTCCCCACAAATACTGAGATCACTTTTTCCCCGGCGACAGCCGACATAGAAGACACAGTCCCTATCAGGACGAAGCCAAATCACACCACTCTCTAGCGACACATCCGCCGAATAGCCTTTGACCTCCCTAGAGACAACAGAACATATAGTTCGACTTAGATATGTAAAGATATACAGATATAAGACAGACTCGTCCTACTCAGACAAACAATACACATAAATTCAGGCCATAGATATTCTGAAGCAAGAACAATCTATTATTACCCAAACAACGAATAAATCGCAGTAAAATGGATTATCCGCGGAGTTCGATCGAAGAGACGGCACAACTTTCAAGGGAAGTAACTCAATAATGACTTTCCCTTAAGCACTAAAAAATTACCTATGTATAATATTGTAAGATATCAAAGACTGCACGTAACAGTCTTACCACACCTCCCGGGAAAAAAAAATGGAACATTTTTTTTTCTTTTTTTGAAATACATCTAGGAGCAACGTACAATAGGCTCACAACGCATGAATAATGCGCAGATGAAAATATCAGGAATACCTATAACGCCTAATATGAGGCTAAGTCGACTTATGGAGCGACTGGTGAGAATGTGTCTCATAAACTGAGAGAAATTATTTCTCTACAAGTATATTTTTCCAGGAAGGTGTCATCAAAGTATAATACAATTCTGGCAATTACACAATGCCTAAAAAAATTCATATCATCATTTCGTATTAGATATCTTAAATTTATGATTTATGAAGAAAAAATCATCAAAGCACAGCGGTGAATAAACATCAATGAACCGCTATGTAGTGATACAATCATTATATTATTAAATTACAAATGTGTATCTAACATGATATAGAAAAGGAACTACTATAGAACTAGACATATCAAGAAGTCTAAGCCCTAATAGTTATGTGGAATCATGTGGGCATCTTGACAGAATGTCTGCTGTCGTGGAATATTCTAATCCACATATATAAATTATCAAGTAAATATAAAGCCTAATAAATACATATAATAAATAAAGGAAGAAGAATGGTAAAGAACAGTGCTGTCACAATGACTGTACTCGAAATCCCCCCTTGTTTTCTGCTTCGTCTGCAAATTGTAACGCTTTCACGTTGATAGTAAAAGCTTACTGTATTATACATACCCGCTTTCTTCAAATGAAAACGTGTGCTGTATTTCTAAGAAAAACCTTGAAATAGGCAAGTTGACCTAAATTTTAAATTCCATTCATGTCTTTTTCTACACTGCGTTACCAAAACGAACGAACAGATGGACAAAAGGATAAAGAGAGAGGGGAGGGCTGAAAATCAGGAACGCATGCAACACGCGTCGCGCGATACACAAATGCTGCCATCACGCGTGTAAGTCTACATGCACTAATTTTTTTTCAGACGGACAGTGATAAAATACACTACCCTTTCCCAGAGTTAGGTTTATAAATCCTGAAAAACTCTTATTAGGAAAGACAACATTAGATGGGTTTACGGTTGAAAACATAACAGTACCCAGACAGCACATCTTCGAAACAGGAGGTAGAAAATACATATTTTGAACGCAGCCACGTAGCTCTTTCAAATTGGTATATTTGGGTTCCTTAGGGCTTGCTGACAAATAATATGTAAAACGTTACGCAAATAGTCCAGGAATTAATAAATTATACCCAAAATAAAATAGTGAGGATGCCTGACAGCATGGAATCATTTCTGCTCATAAAATTTTTTTTATAACGTGTTTGAAAAAAACCTTACGTTACATAAATAGCCTACCATGTAAACTCCCAATTGATTGGAGCGCAACAAATGAAAGCCTAACCACGATTGGTCGGACTATAAATACTATCTTTCGTTGTTAGGGGAAACGGGGAAAGGTAACATTTTTTCAAACACTTGTCGAAACGTGGCCTCATTGGCTAGACTCGCTGATATACTCCCTTGGGAGCGTTAGTTCGAGACCACTTGTTTAAATAAGCTTGATAAAGCATCAGTGCGTTGAAGCCAGCTCATATTTGTGTTAAATAAAAGCCTGGAACATAAGCAGATGGGAATTTGTGCCAGTAATGTGCCAGAATTCATTGCTAATCAACGTATCTGTGTTTATTTCCATGAAATTGTGGTAAGCTTGAACCATTCAGTATCTTTTAATGAAAATTGAATGTAAATTGTTAATTTATGCCTGTATATATATATGTGTAGTTCAGTGGCAAACAGGAGATAAAGCCTATAATGCTCCAGCCTGAACAGAGGGTGTCGGAGGAAGTCAAACGGCATGGAATGGCCAAATAGTACACTGACACCTAGATGATTGACTAGAAAGAAATAATGCTGGAATTGCAGAGGCGTAGTAACCATTAAGGAGGTTAATGCTGGTATAAAGTATTTCAAATGAAGCTGACAGTTGGCCTAACGCTCTGAACTCAATGTTTGTGCTGTGTTGTGATCAGTGTAAAAGAGAGTATAAGTTAGTTATGAAGTAGAAGGTACATCCTCTTGTTTTCAGGGACCGTGGTCTTGATGGTATTGAGCAGCACCTGGTCAGAGCTTTGCTGAATCCAGAGTCGGACAGCATACTCCTTGGTCCATTTAGCTATCAGTGAGGTGTCTCCAGAGCCCAGAGGAGAATTCGAGCAGAGGAGTCCTTTCCTGCCGCCATCACGCAAGATAAGCTGATTTGGCCAGCTGAGCTCAACATTATGTCCCCTCATCTTGAAATGACTTTATAAAAATAACATTCAGAGGGGAATTTAATTGTCTTAATATCAGGAACTGAGAACATCTCCAATACTAGTCCCAAAAGACAAACTATTGAAGTCATGATGACAAATACCAACAGAGCTAGAACAAAACAAAACCAGTATTACCTCATATTACCACTACACAACTGACACACATAGGATATTTTTAATAATATATGTCACTACATATTCATATTGATAAAGTCTGTACATATACTTGTAATTAAAATTGATTGTGATTCCTGGTTCCCTTTGTATTTGAATCAGGACACATATTCATTCATGATAGCAATGAATACATATTGTTATTTGAAAAGTTATCAGTGACTCCTTTAAGATATTCTCATAGAGTGTTATATGTATGTGAGTGTCACAGTGTTGTCAAGTGTGGTGGATTAAATTAAATTGTTTATCTGTCTGTTGTTGTGACTTACACTTCATCGTACACATGCCCTGGACACATAACGTAGTCATCACACTATTCCAGAATAATTCTGACTGAGATATATAGATATGTGGTAGCAAGTAAGGTTATCTATAATACACTACTCTTAATAGATATATATACCTTCACAGCTGATCTCAGTCAGTACACTAAGTCCCCTATAAATATTTATAACATCCCACTTCACCACATATATTGGGGTCTCGCTCTTGGGATTTTGAATCTTTCCCTATTCAAAATATTGGGGGTAATTCACTTCAGGGAATATAAGAATTAAAAGGTATCCTTGGGTGGAATTAAATAAGGTTGAGCTCACGGTGCCTGTGTTGTCCATTAGAGATTGAATTGTTGGTTAGACATTGTATAAATTTACCTGATAGACAATGGCGGACCTGGCCAAGTTTCGATCTGCTGCTGTACAGACTGCAAAAGAGTTAGGATTAGATGGGCAAGTTATGGTTGCCTATGTCACTACGGAATGTGACAAATTTATTGAACGCGAAGAAAGAAGATTAGAAAAAGAGGCCGAAAGAAAGTTAGAGGCTGAAAGGGAAATTAAGAGGTTGCAATTTGAGGCTGAGGCTGAGACTAAGAGGTTGCAAGCTTTAGGCTAAGAAGCTTGAAGCTGATTGAGGCTGACAAGAGGCAGAGGATGAAGATTGGAAGGCAGAAGAGAAGACAAAAGATTAGCTGCAGAAAGAGAAGAGAAGAGAATTAGCTGCAGAAAGGAGAAGAGAAAGATTAGCTGCAGAAAGGGAAGCAGAAAAGAGGAGAAAGATTACAAAGGGAACATGAGTTACGACTAAGGGAGTTTGAGTTTCAAGGCCATGCTCCTGAAAATGGTGCCAGTCCCTTTGCCTCTGATGCTACGGTTACTCAGGGAGCCTCAACCTCAGCTATGAATTTTCATTTAGATCATTTTGTTGAGAAAGACGATGATATTGAGAGCTACCTAAATAGGTATGAACTATTAGCTACCACGTATGGGTTAGAGAGAGAAAGGTGGAGCTTAAAGTTATCTCAGGGACTTCGTGGGGCAGCTTATGAAGTTTTTGCAAAAATGAGCAGAGGTGATCAGGAAAATTATGACATGCTAAAGCAGGCTCTTTTGTTAAGGTATGAAAAGAATGCAGAATTTTATAGGAAAAAAATTTAGGAATGCTAAACTACTGTCAGGTGAAACCTATCACCAGTTCTCTGCACGAATAGAGACATACTTGGAGAAATGGACTTCTCTGGGGAAAACCCAAGATCTTAAGGAAATGGTCCTTATAGAGCAATTAAGAGAGTCCATGGCTCCAGACCTGAGAAAGTTTCTCATGGAACAAGGTGCAGAGAGGCTGGGTGAGTTGCTAAATGTTGCTGAAAGGTATCAAGCAGCTCAAGCAGAGGTAACAGGTAATAAAAAGAAACAGGTGGATAACTTTAGGGCACCACAGAACTTTAATAAATTTGATCCTAGGGATCAAAATAAAGGTAAGCACCAATTTGATAGGCCACGGTATGAAAATAAAAATAAATTCCCACAATTCGATGAAAGGAAATATGATGAAAGAAAATCTTTCAACCAAGGAAAAAAGGTGGTGTAAAAATTGTCAGATGGACAATCATGACACTGACCGTTGCAGAAGGAAACCTGTGTATATGGCAACCCTTCAGGTCAGGTCGACCTCAAGACAGGAGGAGGATATTATGTTAGATACCACTCCAGAAGAGATGAGGAAGGCACAGGCTGGGGATAAACACTCAAGCCTTGTTTCAGAAAATTGTCAACTTGTCATACAACTCCAGGCAAGGGAGATTTTTACATGAAAAACAAGTTGATGTATAGGAAGACTGGAGCTAGATCCAAAGGTCACGGACAGCTGGTTCTTCCAAAAAGATATAGGGCAGACTTAATAAGGAGCCTACATGTGAAACCAGATGGGGACCATGAGAAAATAGGTACCATCATTCAAAAGGTGGCTCACAATTATTATTGGCCCAAAGCAAGATGGGACATTGAAAATTTTGTAGAAAGGTGTAGCATAGCACATGAGGGAACACCCACAAGTGGGAACATGGATCAGGACCTGGACACGCCACGGGGCAAAATTAGGCCTGATAATAAAAAGAGAAATAGATTTGATAAAGTGGACCAAATGGAATGGGAAGCCCCTTTTCACGGACAAGCTTCACTTAACTGTTTTACAATGGCCACTATGCGGAGAGTGCAAAAAGATGTCTTACCCCAGGATAAGCCGAAAATCCCTCAATCGGACTTAAACAAACTGGAGGAAGAGGATGTAGAGAGGAAATCTCTCATCAAGAATTTTAAGAGGGGAGAAAGCCCCAAAAGAAAAATTGGTAGCGGTCGTTTTGTGAATGATAATTCTGGGAGGAAAAATCATCACTATAAAGCTTCGAGTGGAAGAGACCATACCGGTGCATGGACAAATAGGTCCACACAATTAAAGGTCCATATGTAGCTTTGTTAAGAACGTGGGGACTGATGAAAAGGCAGAGGAAAACATTACATCTTCATACCAATATGTGAATGAGCTGACCACTCGGTTAAAAACTGGCTGGAAACTTGCCAATGAAAATTTGAAACAAGCCAGGAAGAAACATGCTGCCTATTATAACAGGAAGGCGAAAGACAGAAATTTGGCTGTGGGAGAGAAGGTACTGCTTCTTTTGCCCGGGAGTCAGAATAAGTTACAAATTGGATGGCAGGGTCCATATACAGTTTTAGAGAAGGTGTCTAGAACAAATTATAAGATAGATAAGAAGGGGAAAGAAAAAAATCTATCATGTGAATCTCCTGAAGAAATATTTGGAAAGAGAACATCAGGAAGAGACACACTTGTTGACCTTGTCCATCGCCATGGAGATGAAAAAAGGAACCACTTTCATCATTTGAATATCCATTACACCCCTGTGAGACAGCAGCACAGGTGAAAATCAGTACACATTTAACGAAAACTCAGAAAGAGAGAGTGCAACAGGTTCTAAATAATCATGCAGAGGTGTTAACAGACCGACCAGGGCATACAAACCTATTGGAATATGATATGAAACTAATAGACCCCACACCTGTCTGTATGAAACCATATTCGATTCCGTTTGCTAAGGAGAAAGCTTTGAAGGAAGAGATAGACTATCTGTTGAAGGAAGGAATTATTTCGCACAGTGAGTCTTCGTATAGTTCCGGTGTTGTACTCTTAAGGAAGCCCTCTGGAGAGCATAGACTCTGTATAGATTACAGGAGACTGAATGCTATTACAGAAGGACAGGTGGATCCATTGCCGGATACAAATCAGCTGTTTGCCAGACTAAATAAAGCTAAAATATTTCTCAAAAGTGGATCTGAGTAAAGGATACTATCAGATTCCAGTAAAGCCTGAGGTTAGACCATACCTAGCTTTTAGTACCTCAGAAGGACACTATGAGTTTAATAGATTGCCATTTGGATTGAAGAATGCGCCTAGTGTCTTCTCTAGAATGATGAGAAAATTATTGGATCCTCTGAATAATCCCTGTATAACAAATTTTATGGATGATATCCTTATAGCAACAGAAACATTTGAGGAACACATTGACTCTCTGAACATGCTGTTTGATCGACTTAGGGAGGCAAATTTAACAGCCCGACCAACCAAATGTTGCGTTGGATGTAAAGAATTGGAATTTTTGGGACACACAGTTTATCAGGGAAACATGACCCCTGACCCAAAGAATTTAGAGAAACTACAGAAAGCCCCGAGACCACAAACCAAGAAGGACGTGAGATCCTTTGTCTCATTATGTGGTTTCTACCAGAAGTATATCAAAAACTTTAATTCCATATGTGCACCGTTAACTGAATTGACACGTAAAGGACATCCAGATCGCATTACATGGACACCACAATGTGAAATGACTTACCAAGAATTGAAGGAAAAAGCTCACAAGTAAACCCATTTTGAAATTACCTGACTTAAGTCAAGAATTCATAGTAAGGACGGATGCAAGTAATATTGGGTTAGGTGCAACTCTACTACAGAAATCAGATGCATTGGATGGGGAATTAAGCCCAGTGGCATATGCTAGCAGAAAGTTGAATAAAGCTGAAATCAACTACTCAACTAGCGAAAAAGAATGTCTTGCAGTAATATGGGCAATAAAGAAATTCAATATTTATCTATATGGGAAGGCATTTAAGTTGCAAACAGATCACAAACCTTTATCGTTTCTAGCACAGGCTAAGCATGAGAACTCTAGGTTACTCCGATGGTCTTTGCTTCTGGCTCCATATAATTTTAGCATTGAGTATATATCTGGAAAAACCAATTTGGGAGCGGATTTTTTAAGCCGCCATCCGTGTGATGAGAATCACCGTAAACCCCAGAAATAATAATAAATTTCTCTATGTGTATATAGAATAAAGGACTGACATATAATGTCTGTTTTAAGAGGGGAGGTGTCGTGGAATATTCTAATCCACATATATAAATTATCAAGTAAATATAAAGCCTAATAAATACATATAATAAATAAAGGAAGAAGAATGGTAAAGAACAGTGCTGTCACAATGACTGTACTCGAAATCCCCTTGTTTTCTGCTTCGTCTGCAAATTGTAACGCTTTCACGTTGATAGTAAAAGCTTACTGTATTATACCCGCTTTCTTCAATGAAACGTGTGCTGTATTTCTAAGAAAAACCTTGAAATATGCAAGTTGACCTAAATTTTAAATTCCATTCATGTCTTTTTCTACACTGCGTTACCAAAACGAACGAACAGATGGACAAAAGGATAAAGAGAGAGGGGAGGGCTGAAAATCAGGAACGCATGCAACACGCGTCGCGCGATACACAAATGCTGCCATCACGCGTGTAAGTCTACATGCACTAATTTTTTTTTTTCAGACGGACAGTGATAAAATACACTACCCTTTCCCAGAGTTAGGTTTATAAATCCTGAAATCTCTTATTAGGAAAGACAACATTAGATGGGTTTACGGTTGAAAACATAACAGTACCCAGACAGCACATCTTCGAAACAGGAGGTAGAAAATACATATTTTGAACGCAGCCACGTAGCTCTTTCAAATTGGTATATTTGGGTTCCTTAGGGCTTGCTGACAAATAATATGTAAAACGTTACGCAAATAGTCCAGGAATTAATAAATTATACCCAAAATAAAATAGTGAGGATGCCTGACAGCATGGAATCATTTCTGCTCATAAAATTTTTTTTTTATAACGTGTTTGAAAAAACCTTACGTTACATAAATAGCCTACCATGTAAACTCCCAATTGATTGGAGCGCAACAAATGAAAGCCTAACCACGATTGGTCGGACTATAAATACTATCTTTCGTTGTTAGGGGAAACGGGGAAAGGTAACATTTTTTCAAACACTTGTCGAAACGTGGCCTCATTGGCTAGACTCGCTGATATACTCCCTTGGGAGCGTTAGTTCGAGACCACTTGTTTAAATGATCTTGATAAAGCAACAGTGCGTTGAAGCCAGCTCATATTTGTGTTAAATAAAAGCCTGGAACATAAGCAGATGGGAATTTGTGCCAGTAAATGTGCCAGAATTCATTGCTAATCAACGTATCTGTGTTTATTTCCATGAAATTGTGGTAAGCTTGAACCATTCAGTATCTTTTAATGAAAATTGAATGTAAATTGTTAATTTATGCCTGTATATATATGTGTAGTTCAGTGGCAAACAGGAGATAAAGCCTATAATGCTCCAGCCTGAACAGAGGGTGTCGGAGGAAAGTCAAACGGCATGGAATGGCCAAATAGTACACTGACACCTAGATGATTGACTAGAAAGAAATAATGCTGGAATTGCAGAGGCGTAGTAACCATTAAGGAGGTTAATGCTGGTATAAAGTACTTCAGAATGAAGCTGATAGTTGGCCTAACGCTCTGAACTCAATGTTTGTGCTGTATTGTGATCAGTGTAAAAGAGAGTATAAGTTAGTTATGAAGTAGAAGGTACATCCTTCTTGATTTCAGGGACCGTGGTCTTGATGGTACTGAGCAGCACCTGGTCAGAGCTTTGCTGAATCCAGTGTCGGACAGCATACTCCTTGGTCCTTTTAGCTATCAGTGAGGTGTCTCCAGAGCCCAGAGGAGAATTCGAGCAGAGGAGTCTTCTCCTGCCGCCATCACGCAAGATAAGCAGAGTTGGCCAGCTGAGCTCAACATTATGTCCCCTCATCTTGAAATGACTTTGTAAAAATAATATTCAGAGGGGAATTTAATTGTCTTAATATCAGGAACTGAGAACATCTCCAATACTAGTCCCTAAAGACAAACTATTGAAGTCATGATGACAAATACCAACAGAGCTTGAACAAAACAACACCAGTATTACCTCATATTACTACTACACAACTGACACACATAGGATATTTTTAATAATATATGTCACTACAATATTCATATTGATAAAGTCTGTACATATACTTGTAATTAAAATTGATTGTGATTCCTGGTTCCTTTGTATTTGAATCAGGACACATATACCTTTATGATAGCAATTAATACAGATTGTTATTTGAAAAGTTATCAGTGCCTCCTTTAAGATATTCTCATAGAGTGTTATATGTATGTGAGTGTCACAGTGTTGTCAAGTGCAGTGGATTAAATTAAATTGTTTATCTGTCTGTTGTTGTGACTTACACTTCATCATACACATACCCTAGACACATAACGTAGTCATCACACTATTCCAGAATAATTCTGACTGAGATATATAGATATGTGGTATCAAGTAAGGTTATATATAATACACTACTCTTATTAGATATATATACCTTCACAGCTGATCTCAGTCAGTACACTAAGTCCCCTATAAATATTTATAAAAAACCGAATAATTCCTTTCTGCGGCATTAAGTTTTCTGGAAATATACATTACAGGATGCAGAGTTCCAGAGTACTCTTGCATTAGTGCCGCTCCAATCCCAGTGGATGAAGCGTCACTACGAAGAACGAATGTCTTATCTTTAGTGGGTAGCACTAAAATAGTTGGTGTTGAAAACAGTGTTTTAATCTTATCCAGAGAGCATTGGCATTCCTGAGACCAGTGGACCACATTAGGCGAACCTTTCTTTAGAAGTGTTGAGAGAGGTGCCATGATAGAGGATAGATTCTGAATGAATCTGCCATAAAATTGAATAAGACCTAACAGACTTCTCACCTGTTTTTTAGTCTTAGGGATTGAGATGTTAAGTATCTTACTAGTATTATGGTCCTCTGTCTTTAGGAAACCATGACCAACTCGGTGGCCTAGGAAAGAAATTTCGCTAAAACCAATATAGGCTTTAGAGGGTTTCGCTGTCAGGTTGTGCTCGGGCAAAGTAGACAGCAATTCATCTAACCCTGAATAGTGATCTTCCCAAGTATCGCTGAAAAGACAGATGTCGTCTAGATATGCAATGACATCTGACCGATAAGATAGGATTCGGCGCATCATGCGTACGAACGTAGCTGGTGCCTTCATAAGACCGAAAGGCATAAAATTCCATTGGAACAAACCTCTAGGTGTTGAAAAAGCCGTGAGAGGTTTGGCGCGTTCAGATAAAGGAACTTGCCAATATCCTTTAGACAAATCAAGTTTAGTGAAAAAATGAGATTTGGAGAGTCGAGTAAGTAGCTCTTCCAGTAAAGGCATAGGTTCGGCATCGAACTTCGTTACTTGATTCAATTTTCGATAGTCAACGCAAAGACGTATGTTATTGTCTTTTTTACGCACAATAACCATCGGCGAAGAATATGCAGAGGTGGATGGTTCGATTATTTTCAAATCTATCATCTCATCCAACTCTTTCTCGACCTGTGCTTGAAAAATGTATAGGTATAGGATAAGGTCTAACCCTAATAGGAGTATGGTCAGTTAGAACAATGTCATGTTGAATGACATTCGTTTGTCCAGGGATGTCAGTGAGTACATCCTGAAATGTTTGCAACATAGTTGAAACTTGTCGCTGTTCTCCTAGAGACAAATCAGGAGAGACAGTAACGTTCTTCCATGATTCACTGGAATGAAGTGGGATCATTGGAAGAGGAAGATTTACATCTGAAAAACTTGTTTCCTCATCCTGTATCACGGACAGTGATGAGTAATGACCATGTTGTACTGGAGAATTGTCCCTTGCTTGGAAAATGGGTTGCAAATAATCCGGACGTTCATGGAATTCAGTAAGCATATTGATGTGGAAGGTTTTATGCTTCCCATCAATATCGACAATATAGTCGACATCGGAAATTTTCGATATTATATCGTACGGACCCTTTCAAGAAATAAGTAATCTGTTTGGCCTCTCCCTACAAGGTTAAGTAATACAAATGCTTTGTCACCAGGACAAAGTTGTCGTAAGCATCTCTTCTTATTGGCAAATTGCCTTGCCTTCTGTTTCGCAAATTCAGAAGAAGAAGTTGCTAATTTGCATGCTTCGATAATCTTTTGTCTCAACGCGAATGACCAATTACGTAGGATGACTTTGTGTCATCGTCAATATTGTCAGATGTTATGAGATCGTGAAGCAACGACATAGGGCCACGCGGACGCGCGCCAAAGACGAGTTCAAAGGGAGAAAATCCCGTATGTTCATTGGGTACCTCTCTGTAAGCGAAGAGGGCCGCAGGTAAAACTCTGTCCCAGTCTTGAGGATGAACCTCAGTTATCTTCCCCAGTAAGTTTTTAATTGTTCTATTAAGGCGTTCGACCATACCATTAGACATTGGATGGTAGATACTACTTAAAGATCTATCTATCTGCAGAGTAGACATTACTTGAGACATGGTATCTGATATTAGTTGGGTGCCATGGTCTGACAATATCTCTCCGGGGAACCCCAGACGAGAAAATATAAGCCAAAGAGCATCTGCAATATCAGCAGTAGTAATGCTCTTCAGAGGAATAGCCTCTGGCCAACGTGTGCACATATCAACACACGTCAAGATAAACTGATGTCCTCTGGCAGACTTGATCTTAAATGGACCAATAATGTCTATGGCCATTTTTTGAAACGGCCGAATAGGAATGTCCGCCGCCTGAATGGGTGCAGCATGCCGTGGACCTTTGGATTTAACTTCCTGACATACTTTACAAGATCGACAATAAATCCGTATGTCCTTGTTTACCAATGGCCAAAAGAAAGCCGCAAGGACTCTTGACTTAGTACGGGAAAAACCCATGTGTCCAGCACACTGAGAGTCGTGAGCGTGCTGCAGAATTTTAACTCTCAAATTCTTGGGAACCAGGATTTGAGAATGACTTGACGTAATGGAGTCTTGAACCATACGTACAAGTACGCCATTCTTCTTTGTAATCCACGATTTACGACTTGTGTCTTTATTCGGATCACCTTTAGTTGCAAGAATGAAGAATTTCTTCAGAGTGGGATCATCTTCTTGCTGTTTTAGAAACGAGTCACGAGAAATTACCAAGGGATTATCTTGGTTATGCACTTCATTATCTTCAGTAGATGAAGTTTGAGGCATATTAAGAGCCTGAGCTCTAGTGACTACAGCGTTAGCAATCTGCATGTTTTGCCTTTCCCACGTGGAAATTTGTTGCGGAGTGCATCCCTTGACTCCATGAATGCGACCGATGATGAGGTCAGCGATCGGATTCGGAAGAAGACATGCGTGTACATCTCCTGTAAAGAAAGGAGTAGCAATCCTAATGATAGCAGTAGAGTATTTCTCTAATGTGTCGCCAAATGTTACACATTTGACTACTTGTCCAGTGGCACGGGAAGGATCTACGAGTGACTGCCTAACACCAATTGTGGTGCATCCAGAATCAAATAGCACAGAGACTGGATTGTTATTCACTAAACCCTTATGTAAGACAAGAGAACCTCTTCCATCATGCGCGACTGATGCCGGAAGAGCAGGAAGAGGATGGCCACAGCTTAAAGTAGACACTGTGGTTGGCTCAAATAATGTTTTGCATTGGGGGCACTGAGATGCTCTCCCAAAATCAAAAGCGGCACATGCCATATTACTAGCATCATTATTATCTTTACTCTGTTTATAGGCTTCATGGGACTCTTGTTGTGCAGAGTTCGCCTGAAAATGTGGTTTATGTCTTTTGTTTTGAGATCTACCTCGGTTATTATCACCTCTGTAGTTATTGTTACCTCTATTGTAACCCCTATTTGGGTTTGAGTCATAGTTCCCTTGGTTACCATTATCATATTCATTATAATGAGTATCTCTGTAATTATGATCTTGTTGACTCCAAGACGGATAACCCTGATAGTTTCTATAATTACTTCCTCTACGGAAATTCCTATAATTATGACCACCCCTGTGTCGAGAGCTATCAGGTCGTCTCCAGTTCTTTGAAGAAGAACCCTGAAATGATTGGTTACCTTGGTTTTTGATAACTATTATGGTTACCTTTTTTATCAAATCTGTTTTGAGGTCCCTGAAATCTGTGTGAATAATTGGGATTGTATGGTGTTGCTGAAGCAACTGGCATACTCTCCTTAATCTTAGTGTTGCCAAAAGTCACGTCGGGGTGTGCAGTGACATATTGGGAAAAATATTCTTCCATTTCTTTTAGAGATTTAGGTTTACGCTCATGTATAAATTCAAGGAAAGGTTTGTTCACACATGACATGACATAATCTTATCTCTGAGCAACAAAATCCATAAGAGTCCTTCATACGTTGTTTTTTTTGTTTTGTTTTGGAAAGCTTCAATCCAACGATCAATGTGATGAGACGTGCCTTTGCAGTGAATTCTGAGAATTCTACACCCGTCTCAGGTACCATCGTTTTAAATAAAAGGCGATAGCCTTCCTCACTTAGCTGATATTTTTTTATCAAAGCCGCCCTAATGACATCATAATTATCCTTATCTGCTTCTCCTACAAGGCATAATCTAGTCAAAGATTCACCTTTCAAGTTTTCTGATAATTGTTTAGCGTATTGTGATTTATCCACATTATGTGTACGACAAGAACGTTCAAATCTATCCAGCCAGAATGTAATATCGTCACTGGACTGATTGAACGGTGGAACCTTAACCTTGTAAGTAGAAGGTTTACCATTACCACTAGATGCCTGATTAACATTACTCATACTTGTCAATCTCAATTTCTCCAACTCAAATTCATGTTCTCTTATTGCTTTTTTCTCTTCAGCATCTAATCTTTTTTGTTCAGCCTCCCTGTCTAATCTTTTTTGTTCAGCTTCCCTGTCTAATCTTTTTTGTTCAGCTTCACTGTCTAATCTTTTTTGTTCAGCCGCAACTTTCACTTTCTAATTTTTTTTGTTCAGTCTAATTCTTTTTGTTCAGCTTTCTCTGTCTAATCTTTTTTGTTACGCCTAGCAGCATGACTTTACAGGGCAATTTTTTGTTTGTTTTCAGCGTCTTAAATCTCACTTTCCTCCACCTGCATCTGCAATTTCTTTTGTTCAGCAGCAGCCTCAGCTTCTCTTTCTAATCTTTTCTCTTCCGCATAGCTTTTTCTTTCTTCTGCAGCTAATTCTTCTGCCATAGCTTTTCTCTACTTCTGCAGCTAATGCTTTGGTCATATTGAGCATAACAGCTGCCCAATTGTGTTCTTAATTGTTGACGTGTCAGTTGCTTATCAAGGGCTTTCCCTTGGGTAAATGGGTGAGTAGTATTTTGCTTATGTAGACATTGATGTCTAAACATATACAATACTATGTATCACATGAATCAATGTAGATAATACCTACAAGTTCTTACCAATGACTTGATTAATCCAGTGTACTATATCCCACCAATATCTATACTGTGGGAGTGTCACAAGCCATTTAATAAGGTTACTTGTATAATAGTAATAATAATCAGGTACTGGTTTTATAGACCTCAAGCATAATACCATGTGTGCAGTGCACAGGCAATTGTGTCTTATGAAATATACCTATATAAAACATATGTCTGTCAACCAACACGAATACATAATGTTGTAACAATATTGGATCTGACAATACAAAGAACCCGGCGCCTGCCAGAAATTTCAAAAATAAAATCCATAAATGTAGGGAGAATACTCAAATGAAGAAATAATCACTGAAGTCTGAGCAAAGAAGTTAACAACAGTGCAAATGTACGTCCACATACTATATGAATATAAATTAGTTGAATTAGAAAACTGAAAGATGATAGAAAAGGTCTTTTAGACCAACATATTACAAACCAGAATCAAATCAAAAACTAAAAGAACAAAGAAATATTACCAAAAAATAAACAATAAATTACTGACTTCACGAGATAACAACAAAAGCAACAGTTGTCCGCAGCAAATTTTCAAATCAAAGAAAATTGCACTTATGAGAGGACTCCTCCAACAACGGACCTCTAGACGTGGTGTATATTCTGTTGTAGAGAAGACACGCCCAACCTATAAAACAACCCGCTTGACATAGTAACTAACATACTAGGTCAAATGCAAATAACATGTAACATAATTTTTATGTTTTAAATTATGTGTATGATGTATGTGTTGCTAAATAGGCTCAGTTTTTGCACTCAGTAATTAGTGCAAGTTATTTTTTGGAAAAAAAAAGAAACGAGACAGTCCACTTTCATTCAATTTTCATCAAGCATTTATGGCTATTATAATATTAAGTTCTTATACACGCAATATACAGAAGAATCCATCGATGATAAATAGGACTTCTTTAGTTCACATCAAATACTGTCTTCCTGTTTAACATTGACAGAATTCGATCGCCAAACTGTTCTGTGATAGACTCTGTAAGGTCTAATGTAAACAATGCTTGTTACAACCGTGGACTAACATCTGCATTCACTTGGAAAGGTCACGTGACGAACTATAGTGTGGACAAATAGCAAATCCAATACTGCCAAGTGTGTGTATCCTAGCCACTAGGAAGGTATATGATGGAAACGGTCTGTGTATCGGTAATCAGTTGACTTCTGAACTTGGCGATGATTCAGAAGAAACCAGATAGCTGGGATACCACCAGTTGTTAAGGTGGTATGTATAGTTCTCGTTTTCATTGGAAAGACAGACCAGTTGATATGTCTCCTATGGTGTTGTGTTTGCTCCCACTGTAAGGGTAATGTGAATGTGTCAATACTTGATCACTACGCAGGTGGTGGTAGTACAGACATGGATTGAGCATGTTATAACGCTATGTGCGTAACTAGATAAAAATTGGAGTTCCGTGTTGTTGGAGGACAAATGTTTCTTTTCTCACACTCATTGTCTGATGTATGGAAAGTCTCATCGACACCTCATCGTCTGTGTACCCCGCGTACTTGTTCTAAAGTGTATAATTGACGTCAACATCGACAGCGACAGAAAGATAGTACAAATCACAGGTTGCCATAATACAGTCATAGTAAACAGTGGATAATTGGTCTTTGCAAGGTTACATGGCATGGGCATCTCATGTAGTTAGAATTAATTTTGTGTATTAATGGACTGTCACCAGTGCCAGGCACTTAGTTATCGCCCATACATATATATTCATTGTCTTACTGACTGAGCACGTCAGCTTATAAACAATATTTCAGATGGCTTGTAACCTC
>JAMPIV010004599.1:0-82853 GCA_024509875.1 Oreohelix idahoensis | reverse complement strand
GCTGGTTCACTTGTAGGAAGCCAACACTACAGCTGGTTCCCGTGTTTTAACCTAACACTACAGCTGGTTCCCTTGTAGGAAGCCAACACTACAGCTGGTTCCCGTGTAGGAAGCTAACACTACAGCTGGTTCCCGTGTAGGAAGCGAACACTACAGCTGGTTCCCGTGTAGGAAGATAACACTACAGCTGATTCACTTGTAGGAAACCAACACTACAGCTGGTTCACTTGTAGGAAGCCAACACTACAGCTGGTTCCCGTGTAGGAAGCTAACACTATAGCTGGTTTCCGTGTAGGAAGCTAGCACTACAGCTGGTTCCCTTGTAGGAAGCTAACACTACTTCTGGTTCCCGTGTAGGAAGCTAACACTACAGCTGGTTCCCGTGTAGGAAGCTAACACTACAGCTGGTTCCCTTGTAGGAAGCTAACACTACAGCTGGTTCCCTTGTAGGAAGCTAACACTACAGCTGGTACCCTTGTAGGAAGCTAGCAATACAGCTGGTTCCCTTGTAGGAAGCTAACACTACAGCTGGTTCCCTTGTAGGAAGCTAACACTACAGCTGGTTCCCTTGTAGGAAGCTAACACTACAGCTGGTTCACTTGTAGGAAGCTAACACTACAGCTGGTTCACTTGTAGGAAGCTAACACTACAGCTGGTTCACTTGTAGGAAGCTAACACTACAGCTGGTTCCCTTGTAGGAAGCTAGCACTACAGCTGGTTCCCGTGTAGGAAGCTAGCACTACAGCTGGTTCCCTTGTAGGAAGCTAGCACAAATCATTGTGTGACAATGTCAGGAACATGATGAGGTTAACAGCCCAATGTGCGCCCTCGTATTAGTTGCCTAGTACGACGTGCATGAGGGTGCAGTAGCTTTATTCTTTATTTGTCTCCTTATAGACTTCACGGATAGACTTCACGGATAGACTTCACGGATATACTTCATCGATAGACTTCACGGATAGACTTCACGGAGACTAACAGTTTATGTCTGTTTAATTCTAAGTTTGTCTGATTAATCACAGACGCTGTGTTTCCCTGACTCTAACAGTTCTTCCTATCTGGTTGTAACAGAAATGCGAATCAAAGAACAAGACAGATTGATCACCTAATATGAAGAGCGATGTACACGCATAGGCTAATAAAGTTTGCAAAGATGTGGTTCGAAATGAAAATAAGCACTGTTAGTGAAACAATACCAGTGAAACAATACATGGTCGAGCATGCACAAATAATTTGGTTTGATATCCTTTGAGAATTAATCCAGATCTAACAGCAACACGGACCTCCAATTTTAATTGATCAGGAATAGAGGACACGTAAAAAATAAGATTGGTGATAAATATCCTAAAGGAGTTCATCATGACAGCATGTCAGGTCTCACTATGTGCACTAGTCAGGCAACCATCTGTCGTGAGATGACGTCTGTTTCACATCACGCATTCGAATAACCACGGTCATATTTACCGCTCACAATAATAGGATAAAACAGAGCGATATAACAACCAATGAGAACGCCCCTTTTTCTGGTATGTATAAGGAAACCTTTTATGATTAACATAGAGGCCTATTTTGTGCAACTGAAAAGACGAAGATATTTAAGTTCTCTAACACTAAAGATATTTAAACGAAAGGTTTAATAATGTATTGGATGGAATATTTCGTAAAGGAACGTCACTCTGTACAAGAACATAAGAAAGGATGTCAGGAATTGTTTATATGTATTAATCAAGGTGTTACTTCATAATTTTTACTTAACCAAATCATTGTAAGGAAGCATATGATGGACAATTGGATCAACTTATGATTTATAAGGAAAATGTAATCACATCGAACTGGCTGTAGGTAGGTGGTACTGAAGCAAAGTGTTATGTGCACTTGTTAGCACATTGTCTGAGTTTGTTTGTAACGTTCATTGTGTGTGTGGGTGTGGATAAAATAGTGCTGGATCATACAAGGATTGCGATTATTTGTATTTCTCTAGGTTTTATCCTGACATGACTATCAGTCTTCGAGACATTCAATACTGAGGAATTCTGTTTGTGATAGACGTTCTCAATATACTTAGAGCGAGTTACCAGATTGGTTCCCAGCCTGGAGATCCAGACACTGTGTACTTCAAACGATACAAGATAGGTGGACATATAACTCCACTAATCGGCACATCCAGCCTAAATTTATTAAGAATTAAACCACACATTAAACAAACACTTGCATGATGACTAATGAAGGATTTAATGAACTTCTACCTACTTTACAGTCCAGTGAAACTAACAACTGTATATAAAAATATATATTAACATAACTGACATTTTAAATATAACTTTTATATTTAACTAGTGTGGAAAGGAAAATTCCTTACTTATTTATTCCAATTTTGTAAAAAGCATTTGAACTTTATTATCATTTTCCTAACCGGAAAGAGGTATAGGATCAATAAATTGTAAATATTTACATTAAGTCTTACTTAATTATTCAAGTTGAGTAAGATTCTGTTTGTATGTATATTACATATCTATTAAATTAATTAATCCTCTAGACAATTAGCCATAATACAATAATATTAAATATAATAACCATTATTCAGGGTGGGATCTGGAGAGGTAGCACTTAGACCTTAAGTAATATTCACTATCATCATACTTGAAGGTTTATACAGCTTGATCCTACCTTGATTGTCGATACACCCTTACTCTTTTCAGAGAAGGGGGTATTTCTTATAAAACCAGTCTCTTATCTGGCGCTATACTGGTATCCTTTGATACATCTTTTTGTCTGGGATATCATTATTTTAATAACATCTGAACCTCTCGCGACACCATCGAGTCTTTTATATTCGGGCAAACGCACCAATATAACGGATGGGCCTAGTGTCTATGGTGAATGGATCTTGCCTCATCAAAACGATAAAAATTATAGTCAGCAAAATTATCGGTAGAGGCATGAGGCAAAAGAAAGAGGAACCAACATCAACCAACAACATCAACCAACGACATCAACACCATTTATGCTTACTTCTGCAAAATTCTTGAAGAAGGTTCCACCTTCTGATGGGGTCTTACGTGTTCCGAGCGCTCTCCTTCTGATGCTGGGGTTGACAGACTTGGGCTTACATTTCTGCTTTCGCCGGAGAGTTTTCAGCTCATCTTTGGGTGGACCATCATCTGACTGTGAGTCAGGTGGGGCTTGATAGTAAACTGTCTCTTGTTCTATTGATTCTCTTCCCGGTCTGTGACACGTGGGTTCGTCCGTAGCGAAAGTCGATTGAATTTGCTTGTCGGGTAGAGTGTTTCCACGTGACGGCTGATCTGTGTTCATCTGGCTTTTGGTAAGGGGGACATCTCCCAAGGATTCCCTGCCTGGTGTCTGAGATTCATGTGGTTTTGAGGTCTCAGATTGGTTGTCCTTGAATCTCAAACATGGTTTCGGGACAGAAAAGTCACATACTTGTCCTGGTTCCTTGAATTTCTCTTCATTTTTAATATGGCTTTTCTGAGATGTGTTTTCGTTTCCGATGACCAGCTGTGGTGATGCTGTCTTACGATCTTTAGACTTTTTGCAGTCTTTATTTTTAGCACGGCTTGCTTTCTTTAATGGCTGCTCATTGTCGTTGACCTGTTGCGGTGACATTGTCTTATGACTTTTGAACTTTTTGCAGTCTTCATATTTAGCACGACTTGTTTTCTGTAATGGCTGTTCATTCTCGTTTATCTGCTGTGGTGATACTGTCTTACGATCGTTGGACGCTTTGCTGTCTTCATGTTTAGTACCGCTTGTTTTGTGCAATGAATGTTCATTTTCGTGTATCTGCTGTGGTGATACTGTGTTACGATCTCTGGAAGCTTTGCTGCCTTCATTTTTAGTACCGCTTGTTTTCGGAGGTAACAACTCCTTCTCGCTGACCAGCTGTGGTGATATTGTTTTATAATCTTTGGATTTGATGCTGTCTTCGTTTTTTGCACGAACTGTTTTCTGTGTTGGCAGCCCCTTTTCACTGAGCAGCTGTGGTGATTCTGTCTTACGAGCTTTGTTCTTTTTGCTTTTACTTTTGCGTTTTTCTCCGGCATTTTTCGAAGAGCCCGCGCGATAACTCGTATCTCTGAAACTGATATCGTCTGCGGCTTGTGGTAGCTGCAGATCAGTAGATAATGGCATTCGGTCGATACCCGATTCATTAAATGGGCGCATCGTCGTCGATGTTTCCTGCTTTCTATGTTCAGAAACCGCTCTAGATGATCTGTTATCACGTGTCCTTCTTTGAATATCTGCATCGACATGATTATCTTCTGTCCACTTGTACGATTGTCTCTGTCGTGCTGGCTCAGAGGTCGCTCGATGTTTATATTGTGAGCTGCCAGGAGTACTTGAATCATGCTGTCCAGTTCTCTTGGAGTCATTAGTAACAGTGTTATTAATTGATTCCAACTTCTTTATGATAGAAGAAATACGTTTCTCGTTGATATCTGTGCTCGGTAAAGGTTCAACGCCATATTTCTTGATCGCATCTGACAGAGTTCGCTGTTGAGATTCCACCCACCTGGTCAAAGCCTCTGAGTTATATTTTGCACTGAATTTACCGGCGCTAACACCTATAAATCTTTGATCGAACGATAGCTTTGCATTACTATCCGGTTCACGAGTTCCAGACTGCCCGCTGCTATTTGGATTTTCGCGAACAAATCTCGACCGAGATACATGAGCTGCAGGGGGTTGTTCTCTGTTTTCTCTACTCGCCGAAGCAGGAGAAGGTGGCTTGTTTCCCTTGGCTATGCATGACGTTAAGAGACCATATAAACCCCCTTTTTGATCATTGTTTAGAGGCACAGCAGACTCGACCAACTTGCTGGAATGACTTTTTCTAGAAGTAATCTTATAACTTGCTTGTCTCGCAGGCTTCACGCCACATTCGTTCGACATAACGATTCACTTCAACATTGCTTACATTTTTTGCTTTGTTGGCAGACTTGAACAGACTTATTAATGAATGGCTTCTGTGCCTCAGGTGTTATCTTGGACCATTTTCGGCTGTATGGTTAATGGCAGCCATTTGCAGTCTGCAAATGTGAAAACATTCAAATGACGTCAGGGTTCAATAAACAACAAACTGTCGCTTTGGGTTTCAGGATTTTAAACAGTCTGAGATTTGCAGAGATAAAAGCACTTATCTGTCTGATAGGACAAGATATAGTATACTTACTTACTTACTTAGTCGTTCCCCTTCTACCATGAGGTGTAGAGGTTTGGAAGAGAGAGCGCCAGACTATCCCATCGGCTGTCTTCCTCCTGGCCCGGTTCCATTCCAGTCCTCGATCCTTCAAAGATTGTCTAATGTTGTCCTCCCAGCGGACTCCGGGTCGTCCCCGGGGTCTGGACCCCTGGCTCTTTGTCTCCCATGCTTGTCGTGGTATCCGATCTTCTCCCATTCTGCAGACATGGCCAAACCATCTTAATTGGGACTGTTCTACTTGGGTCTGCAGGGGGTAGGATTTAAGGCCCTAACGTATCGTCCGGTTGCGTACCATGTCTCTTCTGGTTACTTCAACCACCTTCCTCAGATACCTCACCTCTGAGGTTTGGATCTGGCTTTTATGGGTTGTAGTCATTGCCCATGACTCGCATCCGTATGTCAAGACTGGGACACAGGTGGAGCGGTATACAGCCATCCCCGCTTTCTTACCAACCTCTCTCCCGCCGAGGAATCCTCGACCCATGGCCTGAAAAAGTCTCCCAGCTGCTGCTTTTCGAGTGGCCAACTCCCCTTTGACGCCTCCCCCTCGGTCTACAATAGCTCCGAGGTATTTAAAGTGGTCAACCTGCTCCAGGACCTGTTCTCCCAGCTTAATCTGATGTTTTCTTTCTTCTCGTGATATCACCATGGATTTTGTTTTAGAGCTGCTTATGACCATCCCTCTCTTCTCCAGCTCTTCCTTCCAGACTTGCAGGTTGGATTGGAGATGTGCCTCTGATTTAGCAATCAGGGCAACATCATCAGCAAATGCCAGCTCCGAAATATAGACCTGTCTCATCTTCCAGTACCCCACTGAATACTTTCTTGTTCTCTCCTTACATGCCTTGATGACATCATCCATAAGGAGTATGAAGAGGTAAGGTGATAGGATATCACCTTGTCTTACACCAGTGGTGGTCCTGAACTCTTCCGACTTATGGTTTGCTGTCCTCACATAATTTCTGCAAGACTTGTAGAAGCTCTGCATAGCATGAATCAGAGGTGCTGGAATATTCTTCCTTGCCAAACAGTCCCAAAGTTTGCTCCAGGGGACCCTGTCAAACGCCTTTTCCAGATCTATGAAACAAAGATGCATCTCACTCTTATACTCAAGGGCCTTTTCACTCAGTGTGAAGATTAGGTCTTGAGTACTTCGGTTTGCTCGGAATCCGCACTGGACATAGTCTCTGTCCTGTCTCTTGTCTTGATGGTACACTCTGATAGTCTCTGTCCTGTCTCTTGTCTTGATGGTACACTCTGATAGTCTCTGTCCTGTCTCTTGTCTTGATGGTACACTCTGATAGTCTCTGTCCTGTCTCTTGTCTTGATGGTACACTCTGATAGTCTCTGTCCTGTCTCTTGTCTTGATGGTACACTCTGATAGTCTCTGTCCTGTCTCTTGTCTTGATGGTACACTCTGATAGTCTCTGTCCTGTCTCTTGTCTTGATGGTACACTCTGATAGTCTCTGTCCTGTCTCTTGTCTTGATGGTACACTCTGATAGTCTCTGTCCTGTCTCTTGTCTTGATGGTACACTCTGATAGTCTCTGATGGTACACTCTGATAGTCTCTGTCCTGTCTCTTGTCTTGATGGTACACTCTGATAGTCTCTGTCCTGTCTCTTGTCTTGATGGTACACTCTGATAGTCTCTGTCCTGTCTCTTGTCTTGATGGTACACTCTGATAGTCTCTGTCCTGTCTATTGTCTTGATGGTACACTCTGATAGTCTCTGTCCTGTCTCTTGTCTTGATGGTACACTCTGATAGTCTCTGTCCTGTCTCTTGTCTTGATGGTACACTCTGATAGTCTCTGTCCTGTCTCTTGTCTTGATGGTACACTCTGATAGTCTCTGTCCTGTCTCTTGTCTTGATGGTACACTCTGATAGTCTCTGTCCTGTCTCTTGTCTTGATGGTACACTCTGATAGTCTCTGTCCTGTCTCTTGTCTTGATGGTACACTCTGATAGTCTCTGTCCTGTCTCTTGTCTTGATGGTACACTCTGATAGTCTCTGTCCTGTCTCTTGTCTTGATGGTACACTCTGATAGTCTCTGTCCTGTCTCTTGTCTTGATGGTACACTCTGATAGTCTCTGTCCTGTCTCTTGTCTTGATGGTACACTCTGATAGTCTCTGTCCTGTCTCTTGTCTTGATGGTACACTCTGATAGTCTCTGTCCTGTCTCTTGTCTTGATGGTACACTCTGATAGTCTCTGTCCTGTCTCTTGTCTTGATGGTACACTCTGATAGTCTCTGTCCTGTCTCTTGTCTTGATGGTACACTCTGATAGTCTCTGTCCTTCTCTTGTCTTGATGGTACACTCTGATAGTCTCTGTCCTGTCTCTTGTCTTGATGGTACACTCTGATAGTCTCTGTCCTGTCTCTTGTCTTATGGTACACTCTGATAGTCTCTGTCCTGTCTCTTGTCTTGATGGTACACTCTGATAGTCTCTGTCCTGTCTCTTGTCTTGATGGTACACTCTGATAGTCTCTGTCCTGTCTCTTGTCTTGATGGTACACTCTGATAGTCTCTGTCCTGTCTCTTGTCTTGATGGTACACTCTGATAGTCTCTGTCCTGTCTCTTGTCTTGATGGTACACTCTGATAGTCTCTGTCCTGTCTCTTGTCTTGATGGTACACTCTGATAGTCTCTGTCCTGTCTCTTGTCTTGATGGTACACTCTGATAGTCTCTGTCCTGTCTCTTGACTTGATGGTACACTCTGATAGTCTCTGTCCTGTCTCTTGTCTTGATGGTACACTCTGATAGTCTCTGTCCTGTCTCTTGTCTTGATGGTACACTCTGATAGTCTCTGTCCTGTCTCTTGTCTTGATGGTACACTCTGATAGTCTCTGTCCTGTCTCTTGTCTTGATGGTACACTCTGATAGTCTCTGTCCTGCCTCTTGTCTTGATGGTACACTCTGATAGTCTCTGTCCTGTCTCTTGTCTTGATGGTACACTCTGATAGTCTCTGTCCTGTCTCTTGTCTTGATGGTACACTCTGATAGTCTCTGTCCTGTCTCTTGTCTTGATGGTACACTCTGATAGTCTCTGTCCTGTCTCTTGTCTTGATGGTACACTCTGATAGTCTCTGTCCTGTCTCTTGTGTTGATGGTACACTCTGATAGTCTCTGTCCTGTCTCTTGTCTTGATGGTACACTCTGATAGTCTCTGTCCTGTCCATCTCTTGATGTTATCTTCCCACTTATAGCGCTGTCTTCATCTTGCACGTTTCTGCAACTTTGCCTTCCATTATGGTCTTCAGCATAGTGTTATGTCCCTTTAGATGGCCAAACGTTTTAGCTATGTAATTTAGATCTTCTGCATTAATTCTCTTTTAATTCCTATATTTTCTAGAACCTCTTTATATATATCTCTGTCTATGATATGTGCTACATTCTTCTAAATGTTCATATCTCTGTCTATGATATGTGCTACATTCTTCTAAATGTTCACATCTCTGTCTATAATATGTGCTACATTCTTCTAAATGTTCACATCTCAAGGGCCTTAGTTGTTTTTCCAACTGCTTGTTCATTGTCCATGTTTCTATACCATTGGGTAAAAGAGAGTATTTATAACACTTTATGACTTTCAGTTTTAAATCCTGATATAACCATATCTATTTCTCTCTTTAGTTGGGGGTATGTCTCCGGCTTCTGTCATCGCCAACAGTAACTACCTCAGAGAAGTTGGTGAAGACTAGGCTGTCAGTCTTCTTTTCTCGTTGAGCCGATATTCTTGGAGAAACATGCTGTATTATATTCCATTGCCATGGGAGCCGCGCTGCTGTAATGGTTACCACATTGCGCTGGCGATCAGGTGTTCAAGGTTCAAGCCTGGGCGCGGGCATTTGAAGAAGTGTCATCGACCGGGATTTTGATTGAATAACCTGAACGGCTCCTCACATAAACCCTCTGTGGATGGGAAGGAGCAACGCTTCTGACCGGGTTGGAAGGAAAGTCCACAGGCTCCCCAGCCTCGCAATGACATGTCATTGGGTCGAAGGGCTGAAAGCCCAAGTGCCGCTGGTTTAAAAAAAAAAATTCCATTGCCAGTTATGGTTGCTCCACAGCTGAACAGATGCAATTTCAGTTTTCCGTGACTGATTCTCAGTCCACAAATGATCAATTCATCTCTTCTTTGTAAACAGTTGTCGTCTTCTGTTACATCTGCATTTGAGTGTTCTGATCCATAACAAAAGGGAACTTCCCATTCTGTCGTCTGCTGTGTAATGTCACAATTTGATTAATTACTGGCTTCCGGATTCATTAGTTGTACTGCCCCCTTGTATAATGTTCTATGCAGTGAGATTTTTAAAGCGGGGGCTACATGCTCCCAGTAAAGGTGTTTATCTTTATTCACAATCGGCATCATTGCACGCCGGGCAAACCTATAAATGCTATGTCACGCTGGTTATATATAGGCCGGATACATTCTCTTATACGTCCATCCCTTCTACTTTTACGTTTGATGTCAAACTCCAGAAGTCTCAGTCTTGTTGATTCATCGATTACCTTGTCGTTCTCTAACAGGTGATCATTAATTGTCCTTAGTATATCTCCCTTAACCATATCCAGTGTCCCCACTATGGGTGTTCCCTAAGTTAGTCTATCAGCTCTCATTACTGCCGCCAGTATATTTTTCCTAGTTTGCGTGGACTGGCGCACAAGTTGATGTTATTGTTTTTTTTTTTTTTTGCTTTGTACTTTTAAATGTTAGATTACACACTTGAGATTAAGGATATTTATTTTTACTTTTAAGTAGTATCATTTAGAACAGGGGTTCTTAAACGTTTTTTGTGTCATGGACCCTTTAGATTGTCCGATGAAGGCCACAGGCCCCTTTGATTGTCATATGATGGCGACGGCCCTTCTTCAAAAAATGTACATAGGCGCATAATTAAATTCATTTTATTACAAAGAAAATCGTGATATAGCTTACATATAGGTCACAAGGGAAACAATCTGGGAAAAGAATATACTCCCTTCAATGCAAAAATCTATGATCATTTTCGGAGTTACAATTTTGGTGGATATAAGATTCATGTTGTCAGATTGTATACACACCCCCAAGAGGTTCGAGCACACGTTAAGGAAACCCTGGTTAAAGATGTAATATACCAAGATGGATTATCGAGGAGGGAAGAGGAAGTCTCAAAGATTAAGCCCCGCAGTAAGCGGCTTCCTTCCAAATATGTCATAGGGAAAAAAAATAATAAACACGCACTGGTTCTTTTTTTTTTTTTTTTAAACTTTCGTGACTCGAATGAAACTTTCTGTCACTGACTAGGTGGTAGGACCGCCTCTCTCTTATCTTTGATTTATTTTATCTCCTCTCTTTTACTTCTTAATAGCAACTGCGTTGCATCTTCCTGGTGCTAGCCACGTCACTCTTAAATTTGACAGCTTGTAGCCACACTTCCTCACGTGGTTTGCGTCGGCTACCCAGAGAGGTCTGTCAAGTCTTTTTCATGTTGGAAGCGGAGAAACTTCTAAATCTTTGAGTCAAGGGAAAGCGGACACAAACGAGTCGTCATCCTATTTAAGTGACCGACCGATGTTCTCCCTGAAAACGCTTTGAGACCGGATGCCAGCGGACTCGTTTTCTGTTTTTCGCTGGCCCCATATACGAGAACACTTATATCTCTGGTCGCAGGGGAGAAAACTTCCGGTCTCCTTTGTCTCCTGTCTCCTATATGTGTTCACTATAAGGGATGCTATCTGTGGGAGAATCTGGCTATAAAAAATTGTCTCAAAAGTACTCGGGGCTTGTTGTCTCCAGAGGATCTCCGACCCTCAGAGTAGATTTTGTGCAGGAAAGCCTAATACCAGATGCATTGTTATAAGGGATAATTCTTGAAATATCGGTAAGCACTTTTAGTTATAGAATAGCCACCCTAGTTTTTACACTAATAAACAAACCTTAGTTACTTTTCTAAAGTTAATTTGCCTAGGACAGGGTAGTTTAATATTATTAATTGTCTCACTAGCCGAAATCACTAGGTGTTGATCTATTTTATTAAGAACGGTGCGTAGGTTTGATTATATTAATTAATACAAGTGGCTACTAATTTGTTAACTACTGGTACCTTTTCTAAATTATATATAGGCATATAAAAGCAACATGGGGTAACGCTGGAACGTTTGCGTACGATGTGTACGAGGGATTCCAGGGTAAAATAGAAACGATGGCTGACACAATTGACCTAGAGAATACTTATAACAGTGTGGACTTTGCAACCCTAAAAGACTGTATAATGGCATGTGGTGTAAACCGTTGGATAACAAGGTGGATAGCAGCTGCCTAAATGGAGAGATCAGTTGCATTTCGCTTGGGAACTTGGTCATCAGAACCAATGCACATTTGCCCGGGACTATCCCAGGGTTCTCCACTATCACCAGTGCTGTTTAACATCTATACAGCAAAAGTAGCAACCTTTCAACCAACAGGACTGGGACGAACATTAACTTTCGCAGGTGACATACTCATGTACAGAACTGGCTCAGACAAACAGGAAATGGTCCAAGGCATACAAGAGACACTGCAGGCAGTTTCTAAATGGTGTGAGGAAAGCGGATCAAGGGCCAATCCCAAAAGGCTCGTGTGATGTGGTGCTCCTTGAACAACTCCATAGTGAAAGCAGACCTTCCAGACATCACTTTCAATGGGCAGAGCATTGCAAGGCAAGACAGGTTGAAGTATCTGGAAGTAACGTTTGATCGTGGGCTATCATTCAAGTATCATGTCGAACTGATCATACAGAAGTGCAAGCGATGACTGGCAGTCTTAAAAACAATGGCTGATGCGCGCTTGTAACAGAGACTATTGTTTCTCCTGTATCATCACCTCGTGATTTCAGTAATCGAGTACGGGCTAGGAATATTTTCGCTGTCAGTGTCACAATGTGATCGACTGGAATGCATTCAAAATCAAGGGATGCGAGTAGTTTTGGGCTGTACGCGTGATACCCCCATTGTGACAATGAGATATATGCTCGGATTGCTGTCGATTAGATCCAGATATGCGATGGCCCAGGCAAGGGCCTAAATGCGGGTAACCACCGACAAAAGACACCCCATATGTGAGAATGTAGCTGACATCAAAGGAGCAAGAATAAAGAGGGGGATGTCATGGATGGCACAGGCAGAGGCTACGATTGGTCAGGTAACCAAGGTTGAAAATGTATCCAAAGGGGAAGAGTGGAGTAAGTCAGGGAAGAACTGGATAAACTACCAGCAGGTCATCATTAGCCTTGGCAGATAGTGCAGATGTTTAGGCAGTGAAAAAGCAGAGCTGGAGATTAATAAGCTGATAAGTGATTATGCTGGTGATGATGACTGCATTGTGTACACTGATGGGTCTGTAGTGCATGGTGAGAAATCAGGATGGGGCTTCTCTGTGAGAATAAAGGGCAGGGTCGTCGTTGAACAGAGTGGAGCCTATATGACAACAACCTCCAGCATGAGAATGGAGGTAGAGGCAGTTACTGAAGAACTGAGGTGGATGTCTGAAACTCCATCAACCAGGGCAGTTATATTGTCAGACTCTCAAGCCATGTTTCGGAAAGTTCAGAATCGATGGCTGCGGCAGGAATGGAAAACATCAATAGAAGCCTAAAGTCTTCAAGAACTGGTGTGGATCTACTGTCCTGGTCATGCAGGGGTACGTAGCAATGAGAGAGCTGATAGATTGGCCTCGAGAGCACCCATAGTGTGGACAACCGACATGGATAAGGGAGAGATACTAAAGGCTATTAATGATCTCCTGATGGATAATGACACCGCAATGGATGAATCAACAAGCCTGAGGCTGTTGGAGTTTGGCATCAAATGTGGGACTAGCAAAAACGGACGTGAGAGAGGATGCATCCGTCGTATGTGCTCCAGGTACAATTAATTAGCATTCGCCATTTGCTGAGGGAGACTGAGCACCCAGGGATTTGCCCGAAATGCAGTGAGGTCGATTCTGATTAACAATAATAATAACCTTTTCTAAATGATTTATTTATTGATTGTAATGATTATCGTAATAGCCCGATTTTGTGTTATGAACTTTGAAGGGCGTATTAATTTTTTCCTGAATATTTGGGTCACACTAAAGTTGGGGAACAGACTGCATTCTTTCCAATGAATAAAAACTAAATGTTTTATGGTCCTCTCCTACATAACTGTCGTGAGAAATTCTAATCCACATATATAAATTATCAGGTAAATGTAAAGCCTAACACATAAATTCAATAAAAGGAAAGAGAAATGGTAAAAGTACAGTGCTGTCACAATGGCGTACAAAAAAATCCCCTTGTTTTCTACTTCGTCTGCAAATTGTAACGTTTCACGTTGATAGTAAATGCCTACTGCATCAATACACGCTTTCTACAATAACACGTATACTGCATTTCTAAGAAAAACCTTGAGATACGCAAGCTGATTAATGACCTAAATTAATACTTCCATTAATTTCATTTTATACACGGCGTGATGAAAAGACAGATGAACTTAGGATAGAGAGAAGGGAGGGCTGAAAGCAGGAACGCATGCAACACTAAACACGCGTCTCGCGATATACAATTAATGCCACCCACCCCAAGCGAAAGGCCAGAAGCAATACTTTTTTTCAGATAGACAGTGATAAAAAACACTACCCATACGAGAGTTAAGTTTAAAAAAACTTACAATACGCTTATTAGGAAACATGACATTCTACTGTTTTATGTCTAAAATCCTGACATTAGTCTGACAGTACAGCAGGACAGGTGGCGGTTCTAAACATAAAAAATAAAAAAACAAATACACGACTATCCTAGAAAATACATATTTTGAACGCAGCCACTTAGCTCCCTTAAATTTGTATATTTGGGTTCCTTAGGACTTGCTGACAAATAATATGTTAAGTGTTACGCAAATAGTCTAGGAATTAACAAATTATAGCCAAAAGAAATAGTGAGGGTGTCAGACAACACCAAAATCAGAATCGCTCAGTGGCAGATTTTGAAACCACCATTGTACGGGAAATAGGTCCCCATGTTAAATCCTATTTGATTGGAGCGCAGTAAATGTAAGGCGAAACACGATTAGTCGGACTACCAATACTAATTTTTTTTTTTGTTAGGGGAAACAGTAGTAGAGGTACTTTTTTGAAAAGCTGTGTAAACATGGCACAATTGGTTAGACCCGCCAATATAGTCAATTAGAAGCGTCAGTTCAGCACCACATTTTCAAATAAACTTTCTAAAGCAACAGTGCGTTGAGATTCAGCTTATATTTTTCTAAATAAAAGCCTGAGACAGCGGCAGGTCGGATTTTGTGCCATATTCATTGCCAGTCAACGTAATTGTGTATTATTTCCATGAATTGTGGTAAGCTTGAAATATTTGATATCTTTTTAATGAAAATTGAATGTAAATTAATAATTTATGTCTGTATATGTGTGTAGTTCAGTAGCAAACATTAGGCAAAGCCTAGATATTGCTCCAACCTGAACAGAACGTGTCTGAGAAAAGTAAAATTGCATGGAATTGCCTAACAGTACACTGACACCTATCTTATTGACTAGAAGGAACTAATGCTGGAATTGCAGAGGCGTGGTAACCATTAGGGAGGAGTATATTGGTGTAAATTGTTTCAGATGAAGATAGCAGTTGGCCTACCGCTCTGAACTCAGTGTTTGTTATGTATTGTGTTCAGTCTGGAAATAGATTATAAATTAGTTCTGAAATAGGAGGTACAGCCTTCTTGTTTCAGGGACCGTGGTCCTAAAGTTATTGAGCAGCACCTGGTCTGAGCTTTGCTGAATCTAGAGGCTGACAGCATACTCCTGGGTCCAGATAGTGACCAGTGAGGTGTCTCCAGAACACAGGGAAGCTATCGAGCAGAGGAGTCTTTTCCTGCCGCCATCATGAAAGTTAAGCTTCTGTGGCCAGAGGAGCTCAACATTATGTGTCCCCCTTTAAAATTGACATTATAGTAAAACAGAGGGACAATACCTTGTTTAAATTGATAGGAACTGGGAACTTTTCCCCATATTATTTCCAAGATAAACAAACACTTGAAGTCATGATGACAAATAACAACATAGCTTGAAAAACAAAACCAGTATTACCTCATAGTACTACTAAACAACTGACACACATAGGATAATACTATTACAATATGTCACTACAAGGTTCATATTTATAAATTATGTACATATTAAGTGTGATTACATTTGATTGTGATTCCTCGTTCACTGTGTAGTTGAATCAGGATATATATTAGTGAAAGTAATTAATACATATATATTTGAAACTTTACCAGTGACTCATTTAAGATAGTCTTATAGAGTGTTAAATGTGTGTGAGTGTCACAGTGTTGTCAAGTGTGGTGGAATAAATTAAATTGTTTATCTGTCTGTTGTTGTTGTGACTTACACTTCATCATTTACATAACCCTAGACATTCAACGTAGTCATCACAATATTCCAGAATAATTCTGACTGAGGTATAAATGTGGTAGCAAGTAAGGTTATCTGTAAAACACTACACCTATTAGATACAGATACCTTTACAGCTGATCTCAGTCAGTACACTAAGTCCCCTATAAGTATTTATATCATCCCACTTTACCACATATATTGGGGTCCTGTCCGGGATTTTGAATCTTTCCCTATTATAAATATTGGGGGTAATTCACTTCAGGGGATAATAAAAATTTAAAAGGTATCCTTGGGTGGAATTAAATAAGGTTGAGCTCTCAGTGCCTGTGGTGTCCTTGGATAAGTAATTACAGATTGTATTGTTTAGTTAGACATTATATAAATTTACCTGTTAGAAAATGGCGGACCTGGCCAAATTTCGATCTGCTGCTGTGCAGACTGCGAAAGAGTTAGGAATGGACGGGCAAATTATGATTGCTTATGTCACTGCTGAATGTGACAAATATATTGAACGTGAGGAAAGAAGATTTGAGGGTGAAAGAAAGTTAGAGGCTGAAAAAGAAATTAAGAGGTTGCAGATTGAGGATGAGGCTAAGAAATTGGAGGCAGAAAGAGAAGACAAAAGATAAGCTGCAGAAAGGGAAGACAAGCGATTAGCTGCAGAAAGGGAAGCAGAAGATAAAAGATTACAAAGGGAACATGAGTTACGACTAAGGGAGTTTGAGTTTCAAGGCCATGCTCCTGAAATGGTGCCAGTCCCTTTACCTCCGATGCTACTGCTAGTCAGGGAGCCTCAACCTCAGCTATGAACTTTCATTTAGATCATTTTGTTGAGAAAGACGATGATATTGAGAGCTATCTAAATAGATATGAACTATTAGCTACCACGTATGGGTTAGAGAGAGAAAGGTGGAGCTTAAAGTTATCTCAAGGGCTTCGTGGGGCAGCTTATGAAATTTTTGCCAAAATGAACAGAGGTGATCAGGAAAATTATGACATGCTAAAGCAGGCTCTTTTGTTAAGATATGAAAAGAACGCTGAATTTTATAGGAAAAAATTTAGGAATGCTAAACTACTGTCAGGTGAAACCTATCACCAGTTTTCTGCACGGTTAGAGACATACTTGGAGAAATGGACTTCTCTGGGGGAAAACCCAAGATCTTAAGGAAATGGTCCTTATAGAACAACTAAGAGAGTCCATGGCTCCAGACCTGAGAAAGTTTCTCATGGAACAAGGTGCAGAGAGGCTGGGTGAGTTGCTAAATGTTGCTGAAAGGTATCAAGCAGCTCAGGCAGAGGTATCAGGTAATAAAAAGAAACAGGTAGATAATTTTAGGGCACCACAGAACTTTAATAAATTTGATCCTAGAGATCAAAACAAAGGTAAGCACCAGTTTGATAGGCCACGGTATGACAATAAAAATAAAACCCCACAATTCGATGAAAGGAAATATGATGAAAGAAAATCTTTCAACCAAGGAAAGAGATGGTGTAAAAATTGTAAGATGAACAATCATGACACTGACCGTTGCAGAAGGAACCCTATAGTTATGGCCACCCTTCAGGTCAGGTCGACCTCAAGAAAGGAGGAGGATATTCTGATAGATACCACTCCAGAAGAGATGAGGAAGGCACAGGCTGGGGATAAGACCCTCAAGCCTTGTTTCAGGAAATTGTCAACTTGTCATACAACTCCAGGCAAGGGAGATTTTTACATGAAGAACAAGTTGATTTACAGGAAGGCCGGAACTAGATCCCATGGTCACGGACAGTTGGTTCTTCCAAAGAGATATAGGGCAGACTTAATAAGGAGCCTACATGTGAAACCAGATGGGGACCATGAGAAAATTGGTACCATCATCCAAAAGGTGGCTCACAATTATTATTGGCCCAAGGCAAGGTGGGACATTGAGAATTTTGTAGAGAGGTGTAGCATAGCACATGAGGGAACACCCACAAGTGGGAACATTGATCAGGACCTGGACACGCCACGGGGCAAAATTAGGCCTGATAATAAAAAGAAAAATAAATTTGATAAAGTGGACCAAATGGAATGGGAAGCCCCTTTTCACGGACAAGCTTCAATTAACTGTTTTACAATGGCCACTATGCAGAGAGTGCAAAAAGATGTCTTACCCCAGGATAAGCCGAAAATCCCTCAATCGGACTTAAACAAACTGGAGGAAGAGGATGTAGAGAGGAAATCTCTCATCAAGAATTCTAAGTGGGGAGAAAGCCCCAAGAAAAGAATTGGTAGCGGTCGTTTTGTGCATGATAATTCTGGGAAGAAAAATCATCACTATAGCGCTTCGAGTGGAAGAGACCATACCGGTGCATGGACAAATAGGTCCACAAAATTAAAGGTCCATATGTAACGCTGTTAAGAACGTGGACTGATGAAAAGGCAGAGGAAAATATTACATCCTCATACCAATATGTGAATGAGCTGACCACTCGTTTAAAAACTGGCTGGAAACTTGCCAATGAAAATTTAAGACAAGCCAGGAAGAAACATGCTGCCTATTATAACAGGAAAGCTAAAGACAGAGATTTGGCTGTGGGAGAGAGAAGGTACTGCTTCTTCTCCCCGGTAGTCAGAATAAGTTACAAATTGGATGGCAAGGTCCATATACAGTTCTAGAGAAGGTGTCTAGAACAAATTATAAGATAGATAAGAAGGGGAAAGAAAAAATCTATCATGTGAATCTCCTGAAGAAATATTTGGAAAGAGAAAATCAGGAAGAGACACACTTGTTGACCTTGTCCATTGCCATGGAAATGAAAAAGGAACCACTTTCATCATTTGAATATCCATTACATCCCTGTGAGACAGCGGCACAGGTGAAAATCAGTACACATTTAACGAAAAATCAGAAAGAGAGAGTGCAACAGGTTCTAGATAATCATACAGAGGTGTTAACAGACCGACCGGGGCATACAAACTTATTGGAATATGATATGAAGCTGATAGACCCCACACCTGTCTGTATGAAACCCTATTCGATTCCTTTTGCTAAGGAGAAAGCTTTGAAGGAAGAGATAGACTATTTGTTGAAGGAAGGAATTATTTCACACAGTGAATCTTCGTATAGTTCCAGTGTTGTACTCTTAAGGAAACCCTCTGGAGAACATAGACTCTGTATAGATTACAGGAGACTGAATGCTATTACAGAAGGACAGATGGATCCATTGCCGGATACAAATCAGTTGTTTGCCAGACTAAATAAAGCTAAATATTTCTCAAAAGTGGATCTGAGTAAAGGATACTATCAGATTCCAGTAAAGCCTGAGGTTAGACCATACCTAGCGTTTAGTACCTCAGAGGGACACTATGAGTTTAACAGATTGCCATTTGGATTGAAGAATGCACCTAGTGTCTTCTCTAGAATGATGAGAAAATTATTGGACCCTCTGAATAATCCATGTATCACAAATTTCATGGATGATATCCTTATAGCCACAGAAACATTTGAGGAACACATTGACTCTCTGAACATGCTGTTTAATCGACTTAGAGAAGCGAATTTAACAGCCCGACCAACCAAATGTTGCGTTGGATGTAAAGAATTAGAATTTTTGGGACACACAATCCATCAGGGAAACATGACCCCTGACCCCAAGAATTTAGAGAAACTAAAGAAAGATCCAAGACCACAAACCAAGAAAGACGTGAGATCCTTTGTCTCATTATGTGGTTTCTACCAAAAGTATATCAAAAACTTTAATTCCATATGTTCACCGTTAACTGATTTGACACGTAAAGGACATCCAGATCGAATTACATGGACTCCACAATGCGAATTCGCTTACCAAGAATTGAAGGAAAAGCTCACAAGTAAACCTATTTTGAAATTACCTGACTTAAGTCAAGAATTCATTGTAAGGACGGATGCCAGTAATATTGGGTTAGGTGCGACTCTGCTACAGAAATCAGATGCATTGGATGGGGAATTAAGTCCAGTGGCATATGCTAGCAGAAAGTTGAATAAAGCTGAAACCAACTACTCAACTAGCGAAAAAGAATGTCTTGCAGTAATATGGGCGATAAAGAAATTCAATATTTATCTGTATGGGAAGGCATTTAAGTTGCAAACGGATCACAAACCCTTGTCGTTTCTAGCGCAGGCTAGACATGAAAATTCTAGATTACACCGTTGGTCATTACTGATGCAGCCATTTGAGTTTAGCATAGAGTATATAAGTGGAAAAACAAATCTGGGAGCGGATTTTTTAAGCCGCCATCCGTGTGATGAGAATCACCCTAAGCCCCAGGAAAGATAATAAATTTCTCTATGTGTATATAGAATTATAGACTGACATATAACGTCTGTTTTAAGTGGGGAGAATTTGTCGTGAGAAATTCTAATCCACATATATAAATTATCAGGTAAATGTAAAGCCTAACACATAAATTCAATAAAAGGAAAGAGAAATGGTAAAAGTACAGTGCTGTCACAATGGCGTACAAAAAATCCCCTTGTTTTCTACTTCGTCTGCAAATTGTAACGTTTCACGTTGATAGTAAATGCCTGCTGCATCAATACACGCTTTCTACAATAACACGTGTACTGCATTTCTAAGAAAAACCTTGAGATACGCAAGCTGATTAATGACCTAAATTAATACTTCCATTAATTTCATTTTATACACGGCGTGATGAAAAGACAGATGAACTTAGGATAGAGAGAAGGGAGGGCTGAAAGCAGGAACGCATGCAACACTAAACACGCGTCTCGCGATATACAATTAATGCCACCCACCCCAAGCGAAAGGCCAGAAGCAATACTTTTTTTCAGATAGACAGTGATAAAAAACACTACCCATACCAGAGTTAGGTTTAAAAAACTTACAATACGCTTATTAGGAAACATGACATTCTACTGTTTTATGTCTAAAATCCTGACATTAGTCTGACAGTACAGCAGGACAGGTGGCGGTTCTAAACATAAAAAATAAAAAAACAAATACACGACTATCCTAGAAAATACATATTTTGAACGCAGCCACTTAGCTCCCTTAAATTTGTATATTTGGGTTCCTTAGGACTTGCTGACAAATAATATGTTAAGTGTTACGCAAATAGTCTAGGAATTAACAAATTATAGCCAAAAGAAATAGTGAGGGTGTCAGACAACACCAAAATCAGAATCGCTCAGTGGCAGATTTTGAAACCACCATTGTACGGGAAATAGGTCCCCATGTTAAATCCTATTTGATTGGAGCGCAGTAAATGTAAGGCGAAACACGATTAGTCGGACTACCAATACTAATTTTTTTTTTTTGTTAGGGGAAACAGTAGTAGAGGTACTTTTTTGAAAAGCTGTGTAAACATGGCACAATTGGTTAGACCCGCCAATATAGTCAATTAGAAGCGTCAGTTCAGCACCACATTTTCAAATAAACTTTCTAAAGCAACAGTGCGTTGAGATTCAGCTTATATTTTTCTAAATAAAAGCCTGAGACAGCGGCAGGTCGGATTTTGTGCCATATTCATTGCCAGTCAACGTAATTGTGTATTATTTCCATGAATTGTGGTAAGCTTGAAATATTTGATATCTTTTTAATGAAAATTGAATGTAAATTAATAATTTATGTCTGTATATGTGTGTAGTTCAGTAGCAAACATTAGGCAAAGCCTAGATATTGCTCCAACCTGAACAGAACGTGTCTGAGAAAAGTAAAATTGCATGGAATTGCCTAACAGTACACTGACACCTATCTTATTGACTAGAAGGAACTAATGCTGGAATTGCAGAGGCGTGGTAACCATTAGGGAGGAGTATATTGGTGTAAATTGTTTCAGATGAAGATAGCAGTTGGCCTACCGCTCTGAACTCAGTGTTTGTTATGTATTGTGTTCAGTCTGGAAATAGATTATAAATTAGTTCTGAAATAGGAGGTACAACCTTCTTGTTTCAGGGACCGTGGTCCTAAAGTTATTGAGCAGCACCTGGTCTGAGCTTTGCTGAATCTAGAGGCTGACAGCATACTCCTGGGTCCAGATAGTGACCAGTGAGGTGTCTCCAGAACACAGGGAAGCTATCGAGCAGAGGAGTCTTCCTGCCGCCATCACGAAAGATAAGCTTCTGTGGCCAGAGGAGCTAAACATTATGTGTCCCCCTTTAAAATTGACATTATAGTAAAACAGAGGGACAATACCTTGTTTAAATTGATAGGAACTGGGAACTTTTCCCGATATTATTTCCAAGATAAACAAACACTTGAAGTCATGATGACAAATAACAACATAGCTTGAAAAACAAAACCAGTATTACCTCATAGTACTACTAAACAACTGACACACATAGGATAATACTATTACAATATGTCACTACAAGGTTCATATTTATAAATTATGTACATATTAAGTGTGATTACATTTGATTGTGATTCCTGGTTCACTGTGTAGTTGAATCAGGATATATATTAGTGAAAGTAATTAATACATATATATTTGAAACTTTACCAGTGACTCATTTAAGATAGTCTTATAGAGTGTTAAATGTGTGTGAGTGTCACAGTGTTGTCAAGTGTGGTGGAATAAATTAAATTGTTTATCTGTCTGTTGTTGTTGTGACTTACACTTCATCATTTACATAACCCTAGACATTCAACGTAGTCATCACAATATTCCAGAATAATTCTGACTGAGGTATAAATGTGGTAGCAAGTAAGGTTATCTGTAAAACACTACACCTATTAGATACAGATACCTTCACAGCTGATCTCAGTCAGTACACTAAGTCCCCTATAAGTATTTATATCATCCCACTTTACCACAATAACAAACCTCCCTGTATATTTATAATATTTTCCTAGGTTCGCCCTGGGCAATTTGGATGACCACACGCATGCACGTGCGGGAGCCCCAAAACAATACATGTATTTATTTACCATCTTGAACCTGTTCGTCGGGACACGACAAGGATGCCCTTCCCCCTCAATTATGGCAAAGCTCGCGAGTCTTTACAGTGCTTACGTTTTCACTCAGACTACTAGCGAATTTAATCGATAAAGGGCGTAGTCATGGCGAGCGCACGTCATATCTAGGTCAGAAGCACTAGTAAAGGAAACAGAGTGTGCTGGTTTTTGTGGTAGTCTGTATTACAGAGTGTGAAAAAAAAGAAGAAGAAAAACTATGTTATGATTTTGTAATTAATAGGAGACTGTTAAAGAACAACAGTTAATATGTCATGATATATTGCCACACACAGGCATATAGCAATTGTTATTGAAGAAATATGTCTATTTGTGGCAATTCATGTTTTTGCACGCTTTTTAGCTTGTATTGAACGCTGCATATTGAATACGTCACCGATTGTCAATGACGTAACACGTTTGCGCTAATTTATTCTAACGGCGAATATTCGTATCCTTTCGTATACTTAAAGTGGTCAAAGCAAGACGTGTTTTTCAAGCTCCCAGAATTGTGGAGGAATATTGTATTTTATCTGCCATCAAAGGTACCTATACCTTGTAGCGGTATGGCAGCTTGCGTACCCTGACAATCCCCAGAGCTATGCCAGTGGGAGTTTTACTCCTGGTAGGTTCAACCAAGCTGGACTGGTCTGTGTGGGTAGGGGTCAGACAAAAGCTGGTACCCTGGTCCTCCAGGTTGGGGGTTTTAGCATAGGGCTGACACCCCTGTCTATGTAAAAAAAAAAAATGAAGTTACGGAAACAACATCATATGAACAAACTTTGCTGCGGGATGGACATTCGGAGTCTGTGGCTCGTATGACTGTCAGTGGTGAAAGCCGAAAGGAAGCCACTGACATGAAAACGGATGTCCTGACCGCAAAACAGGATACAAGAATAGGATTTTGGAATGTCAGGACAATGCACGAGACAGGTAAACTAAGACAGGTCACGGCAGAAATGAGAAACTATAGGTTACACATCCTGGGGATAAGCGAGAGCAGATGGACAGGGGCAGGAAAAGTTAAAACAGCAACAGTAGAAACAGTACTTTACTCTGGAAGAGAGGATGGACAGCACAGTGAAGGCGTAGCCATTATTCTACAGAAAGGGATAGAAAGGACATTACTGGAATGGAAACCCATCAACAACAGACTGATACGATTGAGATTGAGAGGGAGATTCACCAACACTACAATAATACAATGCTACGCACCAACGAATGATAGCGATGAGGAGGTCAAGGATGAATTCTATCAACAACTGCAGAAAGAAATGGAGGACACACCTAGATATGATCTTGTTATAGTAATGGGAGACCTCAATGCGAAAGTTGGTACACACAATACATATAATGAAAGAACAATGGGGAAATGCGGCAGCGGAATAGCAAACGAAAATGGGGGATAAGCTAATAAGTTTCTGTAGCATTAACAACCTGGTCATTGGAGGAACACTTTTCCCACATAAGGAAATTCACAAGTTAACATGGGAATCACCAAATGGTCGGGACAGAAACCAGATAGACCACATCATGATTAACGGTAGATGGAGACATGCATTACAAGATGTGAAGGTAAGAAGAGGTGCAGATGTGGGAAGCGATCACCATTTAGTAGTTGCAAAACTGAAAGTGAAACTAAGAAGGGCTGGACCAACTGTAACTACACAGAAAAGGTTTGACATCAGCAAATTGAAGGATCCCCTTACCAGAAAAGCTTTTGCGGCCGACATTAAGAAACGATATCAATTTGCCAAAAGCCAGGAAAAGACATTGACTGATGATATAGACCAGAATTTTAACACCATTTCAACAATATATAAGGAAAGTAGCAAATCATGCTTAGGATTCCAGGAAAGGAAGAAGCAAGACTGGATAACACCAGAAACACTAAACACCATAAAGATGAGAAAGGAAATGAAAAGAAAGAAAACAGAAGCGAAGTCCCCCAGGTTAAAGCAACTATATAGCGAACAGTACAGTCAACTGGACAGGGAAGTTAAACGCCAAACCCGAGCCAACAAAAGGAATTTCCTAGACGATCTTGCAAAACAGGCAGAAGAGGCAGCACTGAGAAATGAACAAAGCACAGTATACAAAATAACTAAATTCATCAGCGGAAAACAAGGTGAAAACAATATTACATTAGTAAGAGATAAGCAAGGAAATCTCATCAAGACAGCAGAGGGACAGGAAACAAGATGGGCAGAGCACTTCAGAGAAACTCTGAACAAGGAAATACCAGAGACACAATTGAATGTTCCTGAGGCTGAAAACGATCTAGATGTAAATACAGACATTCCACGAAAAGAAGAAATCATCACAGCAATCAAAGGGTTAAAGAACGGTAAAGCTCCGGGCCATGATAACTTAAATGCAGAGCTATTTAAGATAGGGTTCCCATTCGTCCCGTTTTTCCCGGGACAGTCCCGTTTTTTGATAAAATGTCCCGGTGTCCCGAATTTATTCCAAATGTCCTGCTTTTTACGGGTCCTTCCTGAAAAAAAAATCTTTGGGTAACGGATTTTATTCCGTGTATTAGTAGTGTTACTTTATCAATTTTTTTATCAAGATTTACCAGCATTTCCACATTTATTGTGTACGAGTTGAGGAACTCAAATCATTTTGCGAATTCACCAATACAGAATATAAAACTGTTTTGGGTAACAGCAAGACAAGATGGCTCTCTCTCTTGCCTGCTGTCCAGAGAGTTATTGACATTTTCCCTGCATTGAAGTCATATTTCCTTTCCATTCACAAATGTCCTACCAGTCTCAAAAATTTCTTTGAAAATCCACTTTCAATTACACTCCTGCATTTCATTGCCAGCCAGTTAAAAACCTTTTCTGATACCATCAAATGTGTTGAAAAGCAAGAGACAACAGTAATTGAAGTGAAGGATGATGTAAACAAACTGGTGGAAAAATTAAACTACAGGAAGGCAGAAAAGTTTCTTACCCCTACTGTGAGAAATCAGTTGCAAGAATTAGAAAAAGAAGGACACATAACAGTTGACAAGTTTCAAAGCTATGCAGTAGATTTCTATGACACCTGCATTGAATATATTCAGGAGTGGTGTACACCATTTCTTACGCCTCTTCAGTCTATGGATTGGATCAATTTGAAGAGAAAGGAGTCTGTGACTTGGAAGAACATCCAAGAAAGCTACATATTCATGAAGACAGTGTCACCAAATTTTACTGTGAATGAAGAGGACTTATTTGATGAGTTTGCATGTGTGACAAAAATATTGTGAAAGCAAATTTGATGTGTGGAGTGAACTGAAGGATCAAAGTGTCAGTGAAAAATGGTGTGAGATGTTCGCTCATTTTACAAAGCAGGATATAAATGCTGAGAACCTGAAATGCCTAGTTAGTTTTTGTTTGGCACTGCCAGGATCCAATGCAGCTGTTGAATGTGTTTTTTCATTAATAAATGCGCTTTGGACAGACGAAAAAAACAGACTTAAAATTGAGACAGTGAAAGCTTTAACCATTATAAAGACCCATTTTAAGGATTTCTCTTGTGCTGAGTTCTATGACCAAATATTAGAAGAAAAAAAAACTTCTTGAACAGGCCCATAAATCTGATAAATATTCTGGTGAATCTGAAATATAAACTTGACTATTGTGTATTTTTTAAAGGTGCGATTTTTCTAATTAAGTATGTTTGTAATTTAGAATTCTTTTTTAAAGTGGAAGTTGTGTTAGTTAATGTGTGTATTTTATACCAGTATCTTATTTTAAGTGCAACATATAATATATAATAGATTTATTTGTGCTTTACCTTAGTTTTTAACGTGTCCCGTTTTTTTACAAAATGTCCCGGGGTTTTTAGGTAAAAATTTGGAAATGTCCCGGTTTTTAAACAAAACATTATGGGAACCCTAATTTAAGACAGACCCTGAGCTAGCAGCAGAACTATTAGAACCACTATTTGCACAAGTGTGGAAAACGGGAACAACACCATCAGAGTGGAACAAAGGAATAATTGTCAAATTGCCCAAGAAGGGAGATCTTTCAGACTGCAATAACTGGAGAGGAATCACTCTTCTCTCAGTTCCCAGCAAAATACTAGGCAGGATAATTATACAGAGAATTTCAAAGGCAGTAGACTACAAACTGAGGAAAGAACAAGCAGGATTTAGAAAGAATAGAAGATGTGTAGACCATATATTCACTCTCAGGAACATTATAGAGCAGTGCTCAGAATGGCAAAGACAGCTTTACATAAATTTTGTTGATTTTGAAAAGGCTTTTGACAGCATACATAGGGACAGTTTATGGAAAATACTGAGGGCTTATGGAATTCCAAGCTGCATAGTGTCAATCATAAAAAGCCTCTATGCCAACTTTACGTGTAGTGTTGGGCAGAGCAACCTAACCTTCGAGGTGAAGACAGGAGTACGACAGGGATGCCCCTTATCAACCACTCTATTTTTAACAGTCATAGACTGGGTGATGCGCCAGACAACAGAGGGCAGTCCAAGAGGAATAAGATGGACTACATTTTCAACATTGGAAGATCTGGAATATGCAGATGACATTGCACTGCTGGCACATTCACATCAACACATCCAGGAAAAAACGGATAGACTTAATAAATTTAGCCAGCAGGTGGGCTTGAACATCAATTTAAAGAAGTCTGAGGTCATGACGCTCAATGTGAGCAACCCTGAGCCCATATCAGTAAGGAATCAGCAACTGGTACAGACAGATACCTTCACATACCTAGGAAGCATAGTAACACCAGACGGTGGGGCAGGCAAAGACATCAACATCAGAATGAATAAGGCAAGAACAGCCTTCTTTAGCCTAAATAACATCTGGAAGTCCTCCCAATACAGCACAAGCACAAAATTAAGATTATACCAGAGTTACGTGCTTTCTGTGCTTCTCTATGGTGCGGAATGCTGGAGAGTCACAGAGAAGGAAATGTCAAAATTGTCCTCTTTTCACACAACATGCCTAAGAAAAATTCACCGAATCTTTTGGCCGAATACCATCACCAACCAAGATCTGCTTACTCGTAGCAAGCAAGAGGACATGCATACCATCATAGCTGGCAGACGCTGGAGCTGGGTTGGTCATGTCCTCAGAAGAGACCCCGATGCCATCACAAGAACAGCCCTACAAGACGCCACTAGTCGTGATGGCCACTGACTTCTTTGACGGTCGGTGGTTAAGGATCGAAGAAGAAGAAGAAGAATTGTATTTTATGTGGCATTAATTTAACTTCGAAGACCGACACTTGTTTCTAAGATGGTCCTGAACTTGTGAAGAAGTTCCGCACCTTGTAAAGAAGTATTTATCCAAGAAATTTACATTCACGTTTTTGGTCTACATTACTTGGTTGTCGATGGCTGACACGCACCTATTAGTACAGCGGCCAGAATTGAATAGTTGAGACGATACATTGATGTTATACCACTATGAATACTTATGTACCTATGGACTGACCATGCACTTGTATTTTGAGGAGACTGATGTTTCAAGGTTCTTCAATTTTTGCCATTGCCTGAACTAAATAAATGTTATACGAATCGTATCGTGGACCCACTACCAGACGTCTTTTGTTCTTCGGCCAGTTATGTCCTGTGATGACCATACCCGTATCCATTCGTGTTGTCAGCATGAAACATGAACTTTAACAGTATCTCAAACAACAAGAACATACATATATATAAAAATAACAACGCTACAATATTTGGCGGCCAGTGTGGTTCGGATGACTTTACAGGACAGTTTCAATCCTCCCGTTTCCAGTTCGATTTTTACCACTCTTCCCCGTTTGACCCTCATTTGCATAACTGTTGTATGGACTGCGCATGACTGCCGGCTTTTTACCCATCAACCATCTCCACTGAGTTCTGCACTTTTCGTTTTACCTCAAGCCCACTTTACGATGTCGTTCAAGTTTCCTGTCTTCAATATATGTTTTACGTGGCCATTATTTGCTGCACCATTGTCAATTACTTGTATTTGATCCACCTTGGTCTCCATGCAACTTTGAAGTCATTTATGAACGAGCATCTGGCGGATCACGTTTTTAGTGGCCGGTTTGTTTTTTGCATGTGTTGTCCAGTGCATGTGCTGGTAAACGTTTCCTGTTCTTTTCTATATTTAATATTTCATGTTTCCATGTCTTTGCGGGAAGGTTGGGAGGAGATCCAATGTTAGCGAAAACATGAAAGATGACCGCACATTGGACATTTCTGTAGGGTCAGTTATTTTTCCGGTTTTGAGCGTTCTCGCCGATGTTTCCGATCACTGCTTGTTTTTTATGATAGTTATTGTTAGTTGTGAAGTTTCGTCTATTTATTTGTAAATGCATTTTTGTCTATTGCTCCTTTCCTTAGTTTTATGATTGTTTTGTTTGTGCTGTTTTTTTCACCTGCCTATCACTTGTTTTATACAATTTACATGTTTATACTCTGTCTGGGTCCTGTGTTGTCATTTCTTAGCAGTGAGATTGTTTCATGTGCTGTTTTTCCTTTAGTTCCCATTAGTATTTTCCCCCCTTGCTGCTAGTGTTTCACTGTTTGTCTATATTATTATCTTATCTTATTGCTATATATTTTTTTCTCTCTCTTGCACTATATTTTCTTTCTTCTTCAGAAATTGGTACTACATGATTTGCATTGTTGTTATTGCTAAATAGTATTGCTAGCTTCTTTGCTTACATCATATTGTAAAGCAACAAGCCATAGTTTCACATATCGACTACATGAGTCACATAATTAATTAACATTGCTACTTTGGATTACTTTGTCGAGCAAGCAAAACATTTGGATAAAAGGGTGAAGCTTTAGAGAACTTTCCCATGTCTGAGTTGGCCAAGGCAAAACAGGAAGAGGAACAGAAAGCTGAAAAAAGCGTCTTGAAGATTTGGAGGAGAAGAGGCGTATTAGTGAGCTGGAGGAGAGAAAAATGCAACATGAAAGAGAAATGGAGGAGAGAAAAACTTCGACATTAGCCCATGAGGAAAAAATGATTCTTCTTCATTTAGATGAATTAAAACTAAGAGGTCAGAATAATCTAAATGATAATTTAGAGGTTCATGGTTCCTCTGGTATACATAATACTGGGTCTGCTAAATTTCGCTTGCCCATATTTAAACTAAATTATGATGACATTTCGTGCTTTTTGAGCCGCGTTGAAAGTGAATGTGAAGCACATAAACTCGACAAATCTAAATGATGTGCCAGACTAATGGAATTCTTGGATGGAGAACCATTCACTGCTGTCTGTACAATGGACGAGCTAATCTGAAATAATTATGAAGCTGCTATGGCTCTCTTACTGAAACTTTACCAGCTCGATGCATAGGGGTATCGTATGCGTTTCAAAACTATGACTCCTGAGACTGGTAAGGACTTCTCGGAGTTCATTACAGCTATTCGCTTGACTTTCAAAAGATGGGTTCAACTTTCAGGTATTAACAAAACCTATGATGGCCTCGTGAATTTGTTATTGAGGGATACAATTTTATCCTCTGTGAGTAAACCATTTTGGTCATTCTTGCATGAACGAAAACCATCTAGCCTGTCTTCACTCGAAGAAATTGGTAGACAGTACAATAATGTGATTAAATAATCTCTACCTGTTGCTTCAGCCACAACCTGGAACAATAATAATTTCAGACCGAGATCTCATAGCCTTGATAGGAATTCTGTACCAGGCAGGTACAATAATGGAAATTTCAACAGAGGCAGACAACAATACAGAAACCAGTCACCTCAGCATAGAGGCAATTATCTCATACAAAACTCAAATTGGAGAAGACAAGCAATTTTATTCCTTTTAATAGAAATTGGAACAATTATGGTTCCAACAGTCAACATTTTTCACCTAGACATGCCTCACAAAACTACAGAAATCATGGTAGTTCTTTTGATCGTTAGGGACATCGCTTACGTTCACGTGTTGTTGCACATACAAATCACAATGCTAATTCAGCACTTACTGGGGATGCACCCGTGATTAGTCAGGAAAATCGTGTTATAAATCAATCATCTGCATTTTGTGCCTTTGATTTTGATGTTGCCTCACATTGCCCAGATTGTCTCACTCCTTTTCTGCCCAATACTACTTCAGTATTAAGGTGTGGTCACCCATTGCCAGCTGCAACTGCTTTGTCGGCCCATGATGGCACTGACACTCTTCTACTTCACAGGGGGTTGTTGAACAACACCCAAGTGTCTATACTCCGTGATTCTGGATGCACAACTGTAGGAGTCAGGCAGTCTCTTGTTCATCCTTCCTGTGCAACGGGTGGTTTTGTTAAATGTATTACTTTCGGTGGTACAGTTGAATTTTATTCCACAGCCATTGTTCACATTCATACACCATTTTTTTCAGGGAAGGTTAAAGTATATCTGTTAAAAAACCCTGTTGCTGATTTGACTATTGGTCGTATCCACGGGAGCATGGATTGCTCACCAGAAGTGATAGAACAGTGGGAACGGCTACCCAAGTTAACTGCGAACGCAGTCATTACTAGTGCTCATTTACCTGCCATTTAATATCATACTTGTAACACTCTTTATTCTGGTTTTGGTCTCTGTACCATTTTTGAAAGTGATGAGGTCACTCCTCATGATGATGATCACAATAATATGATGCCTGGTTTTCCTGACAGTGCGGACTTTAGGTCCAATTTAACAGAAGGTATCACACGGTATGACAATGATACACCAACATCCTATGATGTACCTATATACAGGTGCACATCTGTCACAAACCAAACTTTGCCTACCACCTATTTCATGTACTTATATCCTATGATCAATGGGATGCTACTCTCAGCACTCATGACATGTAACCGCATATATCGGACATTGGTATCTACTAATTACCCACACTTTCTTCACAGGTTGTCATTGGTTATTTTGTTCATTTTTGCTTTTAGTACCATGATTTTTGCTAATGACAGTGGTCATTTGGCATTGATGAATTGTTCTACCAATGACATGCCTATGCATTTTATTTCACAACCTGTGATGACTCAGCGTGATCAGTCATCATTTGAATACGTCGTGAACCTCCGGCGTAGTATTATCTATTCATCGCCCATGGTGATTGCTATAAATAAAGACTATTACATGGGAATATATTTTGCTAATCGTAAGCTCAATATCCCTATATTATTCTATGCTAAACTCCTCCCGTTACTTGAAGATCTGTTATCTCGCCTAGCTAGGGTTCTATTTTTTTTACTAAGATTAATCTTACAAAAGGTTATTGGCAAGTTCAATTAAATGATAGGGCAAAGCAACTAACTGCTTTTTCGACACCACGTGGTTTATACCAGTGGAATGTCATGCCTTTTATTCGTATCTTGTTTCAATTTTTACAGTAGATTTGTTGCCAGATATAAATCTTCCTTATTATCTCTGCACAGATGCTAGCTCCAAAGATTTGGGTGCTACATTGATGCAGGAATTCGATGGTGTACTTCACCCTACATTGTACATCTCCCGCAAGCTTTCGGACACCGAGAGAAAGTACTCTGTTATTGAGCGGGATCTCCTAGCTGTGATTTGGGCCATACAGAAACTGGAGAGATACTTGCTTGGTGCCCCATTCATCATACAGATCGACCAGAAGTCATTGGCTTTTCTCAAACGTGCAAACCACAAAAATCCGAAATAGCCCCGTTTGCAATTTTACTTCAACCTTTTCAGTATGAGATACAGTCAATCCCAGGTTCTTCAAATGTGGTGGCTGACGTCTTATCCAGATGTCCTCAATCAGAACCTGATATGATGAACTGACACTACATTCTATCTTGCCTACCGCACTCGCATGAAATTGTTAAGACGATCCACCAGCGATCTATCGGCCTGTCCTGATCGAACATCGCTTGCACGGGTTTCTCAAAGTAATCTCTTACACTACCATTTCACGAACATACAAGTGTTCTGGAGGAGTTTTTGTGCTAACTATTATTAACATTGACTTGCATTTCATGATTTCAAGACTCGCAGTTGGAACTGTGTTCAGATGCACACATGATGATTTGTAGAACATTTTTTTGCGCCAGAGATACGGATGTGTATTCACATGCCATTATTAACAGCTATCTTTACCATAACTTGCTGCTGGATATATTCGGGAATGTAATCCCATGGATTTGACATTATATCTTTAATTTACTTTTATTCCATTCTGATGTAATTTGACTTCTATTTTTTTATACGATGTCTCTTCTTGTGTTTGATTGTGCATCTATTAGCTGTCAGGGAGATAACCACTACATTTTTTTATCAATGCATTTTCACAGTTCCTTTTCCTTTATTGTGTCATTACTTGTCTGTTAAGCTGTACTGTGACACGAATTTAATTTTTCTTTCTTTTTTTAAATTTCGCAATTTCATGATGTATGTAATTTATGTATTTGACTTTCTTTTTCTTTCCTTGACTGATGACTTATGACTGACGTCTTTCTGTCTTGCATCATTACTTCAATTAGTACACATGCATACAGACTGTGACTAGGATTTTTTTATAATTGATTGACTATTGTCAAGACTAGTAATATTGTGGATTTATCACCATCAGCATATGGATCATAATACTAGCAATATCAAGATTCACCATCTAAGAGTACGACCACAACAAAGACTAGCTGACATAGATTCACCATAACACTCGTAACGGGTTAAGTTCCCTTTAATAACAATGCACACAATGAAGCCACACACGGCTAGAAATACATACGCAATACAATGCAACAGAAATGCCAATATAACTTGCAATAATCAACAACTCAATCTATCATTATCGAAACTCGCGGGTATGTCATACTGAGTAAATAACACAATGACTGTTGCTCACCGGCTAAGTCCAGCACTATGATAAAGCCATACTGAAATACAAATGACTTCTCATCAATGGTCTACGAAAAATGCTACTAGAAACTACACCACCGTTCTAGAAAATATGCAAACTAATCTTGACCACATGAATAAATGACAAACACCATCGAGAACAACTATGGCATCCAATATCCCAGCAAAATGCTGACAGGGAACAACAAAGCGACCTCTCCTGGTCGATAGCCAGAAACTCAACTAACTTTCCCTCCAGAATTCGGGCGCACTTCCTTCCAGGTCACATGACAAAAACGGGTTTTAAATTTGTGTCAGGGTTGTCCCTCCTCAGCGTGACCAACTTAATATTATGTCGCACATATATACTGTGACATCCACCCCACCCCCCTTTTAAGAAAGAAAACGAAGTTTTCTTCCACCTGAGGAGTCACGCCTAACCAATTTCGGAGTATGGACGAACAAAATGCCGAGACGGCACCTCCACATCTACCTGGAGAATGCCAAAGTTGTCCAATACCATTGTCGTTCGTGCCTTGTCACCCCGTGTACTAAATACAGTATGAGAATGAATAATCATCAAAGGTACTGGTAGTCGTGAAAAATAACAACGACTATCCAACCCTGGTCTAACACCACACAACATATGTTACGTATTATTTATACATATCCAAGTATCAATACTAAGACATAATGTGATAGTATACAAAATCCTTTCTACACACTATAAATATACATATATTATAACATGATTTATACATGTTTTGAGTATAACTCTTATCATATTGCCTTTATGGCATCATAACACATAAATCATATACCATAATACATCTTCATGAACATCAACTCTAATGATTATAATACATTTCTTCCATAATCAAAGTAAATACTCTCTACGGATGCTCCTTTCCCACACCAACAATGAGTCTTGAAATTGTGGAGTATCATGTGTTAAATCCACAGTGTGAATAGGTTGTTTCTGACATCTGGATGGCTCGTCTATTCTGAAGGCCGTGGGGCCTGTGGTTTTGTTCGTTTTGTATAGGCCGCAGTGTCTATATTTTCTATATTAAGGCCAGAACGAGTTATCCAAACTAATCTTGACCACATGAATAAATGACAAACACCATCGAGAACAACTATGGCATCCAATATCCCAGTAAAATGCTGACAGGGAACAACAAAGCGACCTCTCCTGGTCGATAGCCAGAAACTCAACTAACTTTCCCCGCCAGAATTCGGGCGCACTTCCTTCCAGGTTACATGACCAAAACGGGTTTTAAATTTGTGTCAGGGTTGTCCCTCTTCAGCGTGACCAACTTAATATTATGTCGCACATATATACTGTGACAACTATTGACACTGTTTTGTGATCAATTCTGGCCGTATTCCCGGTTCTATAATTGTTTAATTTCAAAAATAAAAAAAAAACCAAATGAATTTGGGTTTTTTTCCGCAAGACCCGGGTATATTGTTAAAAAACAAAAGTTAATATGTCATCGTATATTGCCACACACAGGCATATAGCCATTGTTACTGAGGAAATATGGCTATTTGTGGTAACTCATGTTTTTGCACGCTTTTTAACTTGTATTGAACGCTGCATATTGAATACGTCACCGGTTGTCAATGACGTAACGCGTTTGCGCTAATTTATTCTAACGGCTAATATTCGTGGCCTTTCGTATACTTCAAGTCGTCAAAGCAAGACGTGTTTTTCAAGCTCCCAGAATCGTGGAGGAATATTGTATTTTATGTGGCATTAAATTAACTTCGAAGGCCGCCACTTGTTTCTAAGATGATCCCGAACTTGTGAAGAAAATCCGCACCTTGTAAAGAAGTATTTATCCAAGAAATTTACATTCACGTTTTTGGTCAACATTACTTGGTTGTCGATGGCTGACACGCACCTATTAGTACAGCGGCCAGAACTGAATAGTTGAGACGATACATTGATGTTATACCACTATGAATACTTATGTACCTATGGACTGACCATGCACTTGTATTTTGAGGAGACTATATGTTTCAAGGTTCTCCAGTTTTTGCCATTGCCTGAACTAAATAAATGTTATACGAATCGTATCGTGGACCCACTACCAGACGTCTTTTGTTCTTCGGCCAGTTATGTCCTGTGATGATCATATCTGTATCCATTCGTGTTGTCAGCATGAAGCATGAACTTCAATAGTACCTCACACAACAAGAGCATACATATATAAAAAAATAACAACGCTACAGGCACATCTATTTGTATTTCACAGAGAAGATTCCCGAGTCCTTGCAACAGAACAGCCCTGTCTATTGCCTTTCATGATTATACTCTATGTTTCCAGAACATAGCTTTTCTCATCACACGTTTTCACATTTCACGTTACAAACTCACAACGAAGACCAAAGCTGAGGTATATAACGTCTGCGTCGCCAGCACACTTTGTATGGCAGCGAGACATGGACAACCTATGCTAAGCAAGAAAGAAGGCTCAATACCTTCCACCTACGGTGTCTACGCCACATCCTCGGCATTTCGTGGAAAGAAAAAGTGACAAATGTCGAGGTGTTGTCCCGTGCTGGCCTTCAAAGCATGCATACACTTCTTAGACAGCGCAGACTACACTGGCTTGGCCATGTCCGCCGCATGGAAGATGGTCGCATCCCGAAAGATATCTTCTATGTGCAACTGGCAGATGGCAAAAGAACAGTTGGGCGACCGCAGCTGAGATTCAAAGATGTGTGTAAGAGAGATATGAGGGCACTGAAATTAAATTCAGAAACTTGGGAGGATGAAGCTGCCGATCGCACCAAGTGGCAATGCTATCTGCGGCGCCACCTCAGATTGGGCGAAAAAAAGCTCACACAACAAGCAGAAGAAAGGAGAAAACGTCGAAAGGAACACCCAGAAAATAAGCAGCTGATGGCTGTTACCTCAGGGGTGCATTCCCATAGTCAGTTATGACTAAAGAGGCTATTATTATTATTATATTTGAGTGTGTGTGTGTTCTAAGGGTCAGAATTTACTTTCTATTTCAACTGTCACTTGAACGTCGCCCTAGCTAGTCTTTACTGCACTATTTTTTCATATTTCGGGGAAGAAGAGTGCCTGTATGACATTTAACAGTGTTGCAAGTGTGGCAGGAAAGAAAGGATTTCAGACATATGCATGTCTATCTCATCTCCTGACTGTCACACTCCACGCTATATTCACATTCGTAACTCTATTTCTATCTACTATCACGCATCTTACTTATAATTGTCTGACATCGGACATACTTTTAACCACCTCGCGACACACTCGTCGATCCATTTTCTTCTGGTTTGTCAACTATTCCTGGTTGCATACATTTTAAGATTACATGCTAATATTCTTTTATTTTGATTTCAAACAGCGTGCGTTAGCTGTAGTTTTTTTTTTTTTAACCTGACAACTCATTATCTGCTGGTACATAAATTGTGTGTTAAACTTCGAGCTCTCTGCACCTCTGGTTTAGCAATGCTTCTTGTCTTACAAGTCTCTGCTCGGGAGCAGCGCAGAATCGTCGCCGAACATAGCGGGGCTTACAAGATATCAACTTCCAGCATGAGAATGAAGGTCGAGGCTGTTACTGCAGCCTTAAGGTGGATAACTGAAACTTCATTAACAAAGGCTATCATTGTGTCAGACTCTCAGTCCATGCTTCGGAAGGTTCAATGTTGTTGGTTGCGACATGAATGGAAAACATTAATAGAAGCTTCCAGTCTACAAGAGCTGGTGTGGATATACTGTCCTGGTCATGCTGGAGTATGTGGTAAGGAAAGAGCTGACAGATTAGCATCAAGAGCACCCATAGTGGGGACACTAGATATGGATAAGGGAGATGTACTGAGAGCAATTAATGATCGCCTGTTAGAGAATTACACTGCAATATATGAATCATCAAAGTTAAGACTTTTGGAATTTGGCATCAAACGTAATGCTAGTAGAGATGGACGTATGAGAGGTTGCATCCGTCGTGTTTACAACCAGCGAGCTACAGGAACAGTTAGCATTCACACTCTTCGACATATACTGATGGAGACTGAGCACCTACGGGTTTGCCCAGAGTGCAATGATGTCAATTCTGTATAACAATAACTATATATATATATATATATATATATATATATATATATATATATATATATATATATATATATATATATATATATTTATTTATTGCTGAATTACCTTCAGCAGGGGGCTCATTTATATGAGTCGAAACATACATTTCTCACAGAAGTGGGCGGGGAATATAAAGTTTACAACAAACTTAGATAACTCGGTTTTTGTACGTGGCATTCTAAAAATCCCAGTGAGACTCCCTAAAATAGGAGCACCATCCTTCTATTTACATCTCTGTCAAGAGTAATCTTGAGCGAAGGCTGCTATCTTTGTAAAAAAAAATCATTCTGTTTACTCGAATTTTGGCCATTATCGGACCATTATTGAGATGAGAGGTCACAGCAAGTGGGTCTGAAAATACAAATGGAAAAAGACAACATTAATGAGAATAAATGCAAGAAACCGGGTTGAACTTGAAGAATCACCACTACAAGAAAACGTGAGATGATGGCATGTGATAGGAAGGCTTGGCATGTGTTTGTTGAAGGCCTATGCTCCATGGGAGTGGAGGGTAATGAATGAATAAATTGCAGAGCAAGGGAGACACCGCGCGACATACCGGTACATGACCACTATTGCAGCCTGCTCCTGGCTTATTTTATTACGGATACCAAACTGTTTCTAAATGCCTTGACCAAACTGTTTCTAAATGTCTTGACCAAACTGTTTCTAAACGTCTTGACCAAACTGTTTCTAAATGCCTTGACCAAACTGTTTCTAAATGTCTTGACCAAACTGTTTCTAAATGTCTTGACCAAACTGTTTCTAAATGTCTTGACCAAACTGTTTCTAAATGTCTTGACCAAACTGTTTCTAAATGTCTTGACCAAACTGTTTCTAAATGTCTTGACCAAACTGCTTCTAAATGTCTTGACCAAACTGTTTCTAAATGTCTTGACCAAACTGTTTCTAAATGTCTTGACCAAAACTGTTTCTAAATGTCTTGACCAAACTGTTTCTAAATGTCTTGACCAAACTGTTTCTAAATGCCTTGACCAAACTGTTTCTAAATGTCTTAACTAGGCAATGTGTAACATGTTACATAGAATTGGCCCTGGTGATAGGCCTGCAGATTTAGCATGACCAATAACTGATTGCAGAAGAAGAAAAAAAACTATGTGCTAAATGACCGAATATATTTTGCCTACTTCTAAATATCGCATTTCACTTATTCCTATTAAACTGACATTTATTTCTTTCACTTCCTCCTTAATGTTATCCAATTTGCCACCTTGCTTAAGTGTCCTGACAGTCAACGTTCGTAAGATGAAGGTATCTTTAATATTAATGTTGCTCATAGTAGCTTGATGACGGCCTGGTAGCAGGTGATCAGACGACGCGGACGAGATAGAACATGGATGACAGAGGTGAAGAGTTTGAAAAGCTGAAGCAAGAGCAGTGTTCCATAATATGAAACCTCTTGATGCCACACAGGCGTGGTTGTACTGAAGATTGGTCAGAATACCATGGACAATTTACAAGTAGTAGTGAAGATGTCCTGGAAGAAATCAATACGCAATGGAAGCTTACTACATAAATTAGATGGAAGCTTACTACATAAATTAGATGGAAGCTTACTACATAAATTAGATGGAAGCTTACTACATAAATTAGATGGAAGCTTACTACATAAATTAGATGGAAGCTTACTACATAAGTTAGATGGAAGCTTACTACATAAAGTAGATGGAAGCTTACTACATAAATTAGATGGAAGCTTACTACATAAATTAGATGGAAGCTTACTACATAAATTAGATGGAAGCTTACTACATAAATTAGATGGAAGCTTACTACATAAATTAGATGGAAGCTTACTACATAAATTAGATGGAAGCTTACTACATAAATTAGATGGAAGCTTACTACATAAATTAGATGGAAGCTTACTACATAAATTAGATGGAAGCTTACTACATAAATTAGATGGAAGCTTACTACATAAATTAGATGGAAGCTTACTACATAAATTAGATGGAAGCTTACTACATAAGTTAGATGGAAACAATCCACTTTCCCTGTACGTGTTATAAGAAGAACACTTGGAATAGGCCTATGCTCCTTGGGGAGCTAAAGGGTATTGACTGATTGACTTGGAATAAATTGTGAATAAAAATTGGATGAAACCCGAGTCCTGTGAAGAGTAACTAAAAAGTAAATAAATAAATGAAGGTAATTAACGGGTACTCGTTGGACATAAGGGATAACCACAGACAACAACAAAGAAAATATGTATAAGTGACAGGCTTACCGGGAATCGAACCTAGGACCAATCAAACGGCGCCATCGCCTTGCTGTGACAGTACATCGTGAAAGGACGCTCCAAAAAGAAGTGCATCTTTGACTGAGGTCATTCTCATGACACCCACACAACCATAGTATAGAGGACCCGTGGACGACCCAACAAGTTAAAGACACAATCACTATCAGCAAGTAAAGACCAAATAAAGGCCGAAATACTTGTGTCCAGTAATGTGTAGTGGAAGACGAACAACACAGAATAGACAGGTAGGTTAAAGTTACGGATGGATGAACTATTAAATAAATAAAGGAGGAAACCTAAGTATTGTGAACAGTAAAAAAAAAAAAAGTAAATAAATATATAAAGGTAATTACCAGGTACTCGTTGGACGTAAAGGATGACATCAGACAACAGAACAAAATATAAACGATAGGCTTACCGGGAATCGAACCCAGGACAAATTATACTGTGACAACAGAAAATCCTGAAGAAAAAAAAAAAGATAGACGGCAAAGAGCGAAGACACCGGACCATTGAACATCATGGTAAGGAGCAAAGTCTACATCATCATCATCAGTTGCCATCTCCACAACGAAGGTTGGCTGTAATGGATCTCCAACGTCTTCTGTCTCTTGTCTTGGTGGTACACTCTGATAGACTCTTTCCCGTCCATCTCTTGATGTTATCTTCCCACTTATAGCGCTGTCTTCCCCTTGCACGTTTGCCTTCAACTCTCCCTTCTGTTATGGTCTTCTGCAAGGTGTTATGCCTTTTTATGTGGCCAAAGTATTTTAGCTGCCGAACTTTGACCTCTCTCATTAGTTCTCTTTTCATACCTAGATTTTCTAGGACCTCCTTATTTGTTTTCATCTCTTTCCATGAGATACGCCCCATTCTTCTATATATCCACATTTCAAGAGCCTCAATTCTTTCTTCCAAATGCTTATTCATCGTCCATGTTTCTGCACCATACAGAAATGCAGAATATATATAACACTTTATGATTCTCAGTTTTAATTTATGAGATAACTGTTTGGATTTCAGTATATGTTTCATGTTGTTGAATGTAGCTTTGGCCATTCCTATTCTCTTCTTGATTTCTGTTTCACATCTGCCATCTTCTGTTATTATATGACCAAGATATACGTAGCTCTTGACTTGTTCCAGGATTTTCCCATTTACGCTTATCTTTAATGTGGGTTTATCGTCTGTTTTGCTAATTATCATAGTTTTTTTTCTCAATATTAATGTCGAGTCCATATTCATGACTTATACTGTTCACTTGCTTCACTAGTTCTTGTAACTCCTGTTCGCTTTCAGCTAACAACACGGTATCATCTGCATATCTAAGGTTGTTTATTGATCTTCCACTGATGTTCAGTCCTGGTATTTCCTGTATCTGTTTGAAAATTTTTTCGGTGTATAAATTAAATAGGCAGGGGGACAGCACACAACCTTGTCTGACACCTCTTTTTATGTCTATGTATGGTGAATAATTCCTTCCCGATCTTACTGTGGCAGTTTGCTCCCAATAAAGGTTACTGAGTATTCTTATATCTTTTCCATCAATACCTATGTCTTTGAGGCATTCAATTATTTTCTCATGATGGATTCTGTCAACGTGCACGATCATGTGTAAATTAATATTAGACAAACATAAAGGTATGTTTTCAGGTGCTCGTAAGAAATAAAGAAGTAGAACACCAGACAACAGAAAAACAACAGACGCGAGTGGCTTACCCAAACTTCTTTATTTCTTACGAGCGCCTGAAAACATACCTTTATGTTTGTCTAATATTAATTTACTGTTTACAGGCCTCGGGTTTCCCATCCTTATGTGTCATTAATGTTTCTACGATCTTGTGTGATGATTAAATTCATGCCGGTATTCGTATGGCCGTCACCCGTCTTCATGCTGCTGTCTTTACAAGGGACAACTTGTAGGGTCAGCCACTTACCAAGCTGATATGTACTACCTGAACTCTAACAAGTTACAAACAAGAATAATAATTATGTGGTACCTGAACTCTAACAAGTTACAAACAAGAATAATCATTATGAGCTCAATGAACTCTAACAAGTTACAAACACGAATAATCATTACCTTCTACCTCAACTCTAACACGTTACAAATAAGAATAATCATTATGTACTACCTAAATTCTAGCAAGTCACAAATAAGAATAATGCTTATGTGCTACCTGAACTCTAACAAGTTAATAACATGAAAAATTGTTATGAGATAAATGAACTCTAACATGTTACAAACAAGAATAATCATTATGTGGTACCTGAACTCTAACAAATTACAAACAAGAATAATCAATTTGTACTACCTGAACTCTAACAAGTTACAAACTAGAATAATCATCACGTACTACCTAAACTCTAACATGTTACAAACTAGAATAATCATCATGTACTACCTGAACTCTAACAAGTTAAAAACAAGAATAATCATTATGTACTACCTGAACTCTAACAAGTTACAAACAGGAATAATCATTACGTACTACCTGAACTCTAACAAGCTTTAAACTAGAATAATCAGTATGTACTACCTAAACTCTAACATGTTACAAACTAGAATAATCATCATGTACTGCCTGAACTCTAGAAAGTTACAAACTAGAATAATCATTATGTACTTCGTGAACTCTAACAAGTTACAAACTAGAATAATCATCATGTACTACCTGAACTCTAACAAGTTACAAACAGGAATAATCATTACGTACTGCCTGAACTCTAACAAGTTACAAACTAGAATAATCATCATGTACTACCTGAACTCTAACAAGTTACAAACAGGAATAATCATTACGTACTACCTGAACTCTAACAAGTTACAAACAGGAATAATCATTACGTACTACCTGAACTCTAACAAGCTTTAAACTAGAATAATCAGTATGTACTACCTGAACTCTAACATGTTACAAACAAGAATAATCATCATGTACTACCTCAACTCTAACAAGTTACAAACTAGAATAATCATCATGTACTACGTGAGCTCTAACCAGTTACAAACTAGAATAATCATCATGTACTACGTGAACTCTAACCAGTTACAAACTAGAATAATCATCATGTACTCCGTGAACTCTAACCAGTTACAAACTAGAATAATCATCATGTACTACGTGAACTCTAACAAGTTACAAACTAGAATAATCATCATGTACTACGTGAACTCTAACAAGTTACAAACTAGAATAATCATCATGTACTACGTGAACTCTAACAAGTTAAAAACTAGAATAATCATCATGTACTACGTGAACTCTAACAAGTTACAAACTAGAATAATCATCATGTACTACCTGAACTCTAACAAGTTACAAACTAGAGTAATCATCACGTACTACCTGAACTCTAACAAGTTAAGAACAAGAATAATCATCATGTACTACCTGAACTCTAACAAGTTACAAACAGGAATAATCATTACGTACTACCTGAACTCTAACAAGTTACAAACAGGAATAATCATTACGTACTACCTGAACTCTAACAAGCTTTAAACTAGAATAATCAGTATGTACTACCTGAACTCTAACATGTTACAAACAAGAATAATCATTATGTGCCCACTGAACTCTAACAAGGTACAAATAAACATTTTGTGCTTCGTGAACTCTAACATGTTACAAACAAGAATAATCATCATGTACTACCTCAACTCTAGCATGTTACAAATTATAATAATCATTATGTGCTACGTGAACTCTAACATTTTAGAAGCAAAAATAATCATCATGTACTACCTCAACTCTAACATGTTACAAACTAGAATAATCGTTATGTACTACGTGAACTCTAACATGTTACAAAGAAGAATAATTATCATGTACTACCTCAACTCTTTCATGTTACAAACTAGAATAATCGTTACGTACTACGAGAACTCTACCATGTTACAAACAATAATAATTATCATGTACTACCTCAACTCTAAAAAGTTACAAACAAGAATAATTATTATGAACTACCTGAACTCTAACAAATTACAAACAAGAATAATCATCACGTACTACCTCAACTCTAAGATGTTAACACTAGAACAATCCTCATGTGATACCTGAAATCTAATAAGTTAGAAACAAGAATAATCATTTTGTACTACCTGTTCTCTAACTAGTTACAAACAAGAATAATCAGTATGTGGTACCTGAACTCTAACAAGTTACAAACAAGAATAATCATTATGAGCTAAATGAAATCTAACAAGTTATAAATAAGAATAGTCATTATGTACTACCTGAACTCTAATGATTTTGAAAAGGCTTTCGACAGCATACACAGGGACAGCCTATGGAAAATTCTGAGGGCTTATGGAATTCCCAGCCGCATTGTTTCCATTATAAAAAGCCTCTATTCTAACTTTACGTGCAGTGTTGGATCGAGTAATGTAACTTTCGAAGTGAAAACAGGAGTACGACAGGTATGCCCCTTATCAACAACATTATTTTTGACAGTCATAGATTGGGTGATGCGCCAGACTACAGAGGGCAGTCCAAGAGGAATTAGATGGACAACGTTTTCTACACTGGAAGATTTGGAATATGCAGATGACATTGCACTACTCGCGCATTCACACCAACACATTCAAGACAAAACCGATAGACTGAATAAGTATGGCCAGCAGGTTGGCCTGAACATCAATTTGAAAAAGACAGAGGTGATGACACTAAATGTGGACAATCCTGAGCCAGTAACAGTAAGGAACCAGAAGTTAGAACAGACAGACACATTTACTTACCTAGGAAGCATAGTAACACCTGACGGCGGAACAAGCAAGGACATTAACAACAGAATGAATAAAGCGAGAACAGCCTTTGCTGTTCTCAACAACATTTGGAAGTCTTCCCAGTACAGCACAAACACCAAATTAAGACTGTATGAGAGCTGTATACTTTCTGTGCTTCTCTATGGTGCGGAATGTTGGAGAGTAACAGAGAAGGAAATGTCGAAACTGTCCTCCTTCCACACAATCTGCCTAAGGAAAATTCTCCGAATCTTTTGGCCAAACACCATCAGCAACCAAGTAACTACTTATTCGGAGTAACCAGGAGGACATGCACACCATCATAGCTGGCAGATGCTGGAGTTGGGTTGGCCATGTCCTCAGAAGGGACCCTGATACCATCACAAGAACAGCTATGCAATGGACCCCCGAGGGAAAGCGAAAGAGAGGCCGACCAAAAACAACTTGGCGGAGAACTGTGGAAGCTGAGATGCAAAGAATGAACCACAGTTGGGGCACTGTACGAAGGATGGCCGTCGACCGAGCAAAGTGGAATCATTTTGTTGCTGCCCTACAAGACGCCACCAGGTGTGATGGCCGCTGACTGCTTTGACGGTTGGCGGTTATGGATCAAAGAAGAAGAAGAAGAAGAACTCTAACATGTTACAAACAAGAAAAATAAATATATGGTACCTGAACTCTAAGAAGTTAAAAACAAGAATAATTAGTATGTGCTAAATGAACTCTTAACAAGTAACAAACACAAATATTCATTATGTGCTAAATGAACTTTAACAATTTACAAACAAGAATAATCATTATGTACTACTGTTACGCACAGATCATTTTTTCTAAAGTCATTATATGATCATTTTTTCCTAAAGTCATTGTATGATCATTTTTTGCTAAAGACATTGTATTATTAGATTGACTGAAATGTACACTTTAATTTTTTTCGGCCAAAGCTACATAACTCTGGATAATTGAGATTATCATTTAATATGATATTACCTCCTCTTGTGACGAGACACGTTCGGTCCATATTTTTTTGAACGAAGTGTGATCATTCTCCTTATTTGGTAGTATCGGTCAACTGTTGTTGGAATGTCTGAAACCAGTGTTGAGGTTCTCTGTTCATGTCCATATAAGGCTCGATCTAGTATTAATTTTTATCTGGAATGTTCCTAGATCGTCTTGGTTGATTGCTATTCAAGTAGATGCGTTCTGCGCATGTCCGGACGCGAGGCGTCTGGGAAGTTTTTTTTTGTCTGGGAGTCGATGAAAAGTTGCGAAGCAGAGAAGACGCGTTTTGGCGTCTCTGTGATTTTGTTAGGGATTAGGAGCCTTATTGTGAGATAGTTAGCTTACAAGGTCCTCCCTTGAGTATTCTAAAAAACGCCTGGAGGCGTATGTTTTTCTGTGGTGTGGATTTTCGAACGAAGGTAATGCCTCATTTACATCCAATCTGTAACTTTACTTTATGTTTGACAATGGTCGATCTCTGCTCACGTATGCATTACAGAAAGGGAGGTTCCTCTAATAGAAGTCACGCCCCAGGTATCTTCATACCTGAGATCTATATGTACACGGGTCATACTCAGCCCGAAGGACAGTTCTTTGTTCTATGAACGTCGCTGTGTGTCAGCGATTATGCCTACGTCAAGGTTAGACTTAGGAATGCCTGTAAAGGTCAGTTTGACCTGCACTCCTGGAATGCCATCCTCGTGCGACTTATGATTTGACTCATTTAGCACATCTGAACAGTAAGAGGATTTTTTTGTTGATGTACTTTTGTATTTGGAGCCAACCATATAATCCCTTGGCGCCATATCATCATCTTTAGAATATGCCAAATGCATTGATGAACTATGTATGCTGATATTCGTGAATGTCATGACTTTGCCCTATTGTGAACTGGATGTACGTACTTGTACCTGTGGCGTCAAAATAAATGATGAAAAAACGTCCAGAGCAGTTTACCCATTTATGACTTCACATGTCGTACCCTATGTGCTGTAACTCTGTGAACTACATCACTACTATACACAGCAACAACAACAACACAAAACCAGATAAGACACCCTATATCTTGAACTATAATACCTGGTGTCGATAGGGGTGGTATTGTGACCGGGCTGAAGGTTTCTTCAACGAAATCGGACTTATACTTACAACGTCCATGGTGGTCAATTCTACCATTATCATTATGGAAGCATCACAATAGCGGCCTTATCACCAAGAGAGGAGCGAGCCCTAAATCCACCCTTATCAACTACCTCAACTCTAACTTGTTACAAACAAGAAAAATCATTATGTACCACCTGAACTCTAAAAAGGTACAAATAATCATTATGTGCTACGTGAACTCTAACATGTTACAAACAAGAATAATCATCATGTACTACCTCAACTTTAACATGTTACAAACTAGAATAATCGCTTTGTACTACAAGAACTCTAACATGTTACAAACAAGAATAATCATCATGTACTACTGTAGCGGTCAGTTTGCTGAGCCTCTCCATGTAAAAGTGCCTGATTAAAAGCTGGGGATATTATTTTGTATTTCCTAGTCTAAGGGCATTAATCCAGGTTTTGTTGGGATGATTGTTGACAGGGTAGTGATCTCACTTGTCTGTTATGTCTGTGGTCTGTTTTGGAAACCGATGTCAGTTTTGCCTGATATGGTTTCAAACCGTCTACTTTGAGCGATGCTCAAAAAGGTCTTGAGTCTCAGTGCGCATGCGTGACTTGTGGCGGGATTTTGAAGAAGCCATTACCGACTAGAGTATCGGGCTGTGTTTAAGGGAGTCAAGATGTCTCTTGATAAGTCCTCTGTGGTTCGACAAGTTGTCGTATATTATTTAATGTGTATTCTTAGCCAGAAGAGAAAACCAATGATGGTGAAGATGACATAAAGATGGAAGAACTGAGGGCAGCACTAGAGAAAATCAAGATGGGCAAAGCAGCAGGGCATGATGGTATAACACCAGAAATGGTTAAGTACATGGGAGCATCAGGCGACCTATTACTCTTAAAGGTCCTACAGGCAGCATGGTGCAACAAGACCATACCAAAGGATTGGGAGATTGCCATAATAACACCAATTTTCAAAAAGGGTGACAATCGACAATGTGGAAACCATAGAGGCATATCCCTTCTCAGTGTCCCTGGTAAAAACTACTCTAGAATCCTAGAGCAGAGACTCCGACGCCTAGCTGAGCCACAATTGGATGAGGTCCAGTGCGGATTCCGAGCAAACCGAAGTACTCAAGACCTAATCTTCACACTCAGACAGCTGAGTGAAAAGGCCCTTGAGTATAAGCGTGAGATCCATCTTTGTTTCATAGATCTGGAAAAGGCGTTTGACAGGGTCCCCTGGAGCAAACTTTGGGACTGTTTGGCAAGGAAGAATATTCCAGCACCTCTGATTCATGCTATACAGAGCTTCTACAAGTCTTGCAGAAATTATGTGAAGACAGCAAACCATAAGTCAGAAGAGTTCAGGACCACCACCGGTGTAAGACAAGGTGATATCCTATCACCTTACCTCTTCATACTCCTTATGGACGATGTCATCAAGGCATGTAAGGAGAGAACAAGAAAGTATTCAGTGGGGTACTGGAAGATGAGACAGGTCTATATTTCGGAGCTGGCATTTGCTGATGATGTTGCCCTGATTGCTAAATCAGAGGCACATCTCCAATCCAACCTGCAAGTCTGGAAGGAAGAGCTGGAGAAGAGAAAGATGGTCATAAGCAGCTCTAAAACAAAATCCATGGTGATATCACGAGAAGAAAGAAAACATCAGATTAAGTTGGGAGAACAGGTCCTGGAGCAGGTCGACCACTTTAAATATCTCGGAGCTATTATAGACCGAAAGGGAAGCATCAAAGAAGAGTTGGCCACTCGAAAAGCAGCGGCTGGGAGACTTTTTCAGGCCATAAATCGTGGATTCCTCAGCAAGAAAGAGGTTGGTAAGAAAACGAAGATGGCTGTATACCGCTCCACCTATGTCCCAGTCTTGACATATGGATGCGAGTCGTGGGCAATGACTACAACCCACAAAAGCCAGATCCAAACCTCAGAAATGAGGTATCCGAGAAAAGTGGTTGAAGTAACAAGAAGAGACATGGTCCGCAACCAGACGATCCGTCAAGGCCTAAAATCCCATCCGCTGCAGACCCAAATAGAACAGTCCCAACTAAGATGGTTTGGCCATGTCTGCAGAATGGGAGAAGATCGGCTACCACGACAAGCATGGGAAACAAAGAGCCAGGGATCCAGACCTCCAGGACGTCCCAGAGTCCGCTGGGAGGACAACATTAGACAATCTTTGAAGGACCGAGGACTAGAATGGAACCAGGCCAGGAAGAAGACAGCTGATAGAATGGTCTGGCGCTCTCTCTTCCAAACCTCTACACCTCACGGTAGAAGGGGAACGACTAAGTAAGTAAGTATTCTTAGCGCCTTGGAGGCAATGTGAGTGTGGTTATATTTATTCTGAAGGGACAGAAGGTAATTGACTCTTTGAACTGTTTCCCTTATTGATAGAATCTTCATGACTCGTATTATCGATAGTTTATGATTCTTTCCCTGAGCGGGAAAACGTACCACCTACGTATCCTTGAAAGGAAGCTCACTATGTATTCTGATTATGCACTAGGCTGGTGCATGCCCGAAGTATATATATATATATTGTTTAGTACCTCGCATGGCGGCGATACTAATTATACAAGGTGGGATTCCCCTTGTTTGATGAAGAATCACCCGGAGGCCATTTGAACTGTGAGTCCGCCATTTTTGGACGGCCTGTTGGAGACATCTGATATCTGACTTACTGATGTCAGAGTAGAGTTTTGTTAAACTCTCATAGGGGATATATCTTCCCTGAAGCTGATGATTGAGAACATTATACGAGATCAGCTTTATTAGATTCATGCATAGCTGGATGATGACTGTATTAATATATCATGACCTGTTCAATGACTGTTGATATTAATGTCGGCATACCTACCGCTTGTGGTGTAATAAAGTCCTGTAAACGTCAGAGCTGTTCCAGAACTCTATGAATTCATACCTGTGTAATTATAGAGAGTGTGATGTTATGTTCCTGCCTACTTTCTACTTCCACGAACTTTCAACACGCATTCGCAAAACAAAACATTGAGATTCACTCAAGACAACACATTAAGACAAGCTACACGAATGATTTTTCTGTTCAGCCACGCGCTTACAAACAGACAGCGATTTTGATAGAATTTCGGTTCTTGCCTTCAGGGAAGTACCCAGTTTTTATTTTATTTAGTTTTTATGTGTCCTATCTAGCCTTCACTTTCTTTCCTTTCCTGACGAAGGCCTTGTGGCCGTAACGTAGACTATTTTCTTTGTCTTTTGTCCTCGTAAGACGAATCACCTTTTTTCGATTTTTTTTCAAACCCATCCATCCTACACGAATGCCAGCATTGTTGCGTCCAACCAAGGACTGTACCACTCATGTCAGCCTGTATTGAGCTAATCCATATTTATGCTGCTACTGGTCATTCCTGTACATTCTACTTTTAATATTTACATTGGCCAGGCTGTACCTTCGCTATTTATGTCACGCTTCAACGCATACAGCGACGGTCAGGACTGTTTACCTTGTCGAGCCTATGCACACTTAAGAGACGGCTCGTCCACATTACTACTGGCCACGAAAACACCATTTAACATTTATAAACTGGCTTTAACAACTACCTCAATTCTAAGATGTTACAAACAAGAATAATCATTATGTACTACCTGAACTCTAGCAAGTTACAAACTAGAATAATCATCCCGTACTATCTCAACTCTAACATGTTACAAACTAGAATAATCATCATGTACTACGTGAACTCTAACAAGTTACAAACTAGAATAATCATCATGTACTACCTGAACTCTAACAAGTTACAAACTAGAATAATCATCATGTACTACGTGAACTCTAACAAGTTACAAACTAGAATAATCATCATGTACTACCTGAACTCTAACAAGTTACAAACTAGAATAATCATCATGTACTACGTGAACTCTAACAAGTTACAAACTAGAATAATCATCATGTACTACCTGAACTCTAACAAGTTACAAACTAGAATAATCATCATGTAGTACCTGAACTCTAACAAGTTACAAACTAGAATAATCATGTAGGTTTGCGTGTCATCTGGAGCATGGAGTCATAACTGTGGCTGGTCCCCCCTTACAGGAGGCCTGCATCAAACATTTACGTGCTCCTGCAGCTGTCGTTTCTGTAGCAGTTTTTACATGATGAGGTTGCCATCCTCATGCTCCAATCTCATATTAGACTCCTTGTACTACATCCCATTTTTTTCTTTGCCTCTTCAGAGACCCCCGGGAACTATGGATGGGGGAGGGGGGGAGGGGGGGCAAAACAAGGATGGCAAATGGTAATGACGCCAGCGTTATAAAAGAACAATTTACTAGTAACACGGGGTGGGTCGGGTTAACCTTTGTCAGCCACATCACAAACAGGAGACAAAGATATATGACGTCATGCAGTGAGGAAAGGGGTGAGGGGCTCAAAATGTTGTGACGAATAGTGACGATAGGGAGACTTTGGTAAATAATGCTGGAACAAAATAGATTTGGTAACCTCCATCCTCATAGTCTACCTTTGGTTGTCAACAGTAACACCTCACTCAAGGACAACTTATATTAATATTATAATCTCAGCTGAATCTTAAGATAATTGTTATAATTGTGAACTGGTTTACATTGTTTTAAATGATATTCTGTTGTTTTAATATAATGTTACACGCACATTTAAACACTAAATACAGACTTAATAATCTGCAATAAAATTAGATTTAAAAAAAAAACAATTACACCATCCCGATAACAGTTGAAAGTGATCAAAGACCCACCAGACACAAACGTTTGGCAAAGTTGAATGTGATCAAACACACACCAAACACAAACGTTTAGCAAGTTGAATGTGATCAAAGACACACCAGACACAAACGTTTGTCATGTTGAGTGTGATCAAAGACACACCAGACACAAACGTTTGGCAAGTTGAATGTGATCAAAGAAACACCAGACACAAACGTTTGTCAAGTTGAATGTGATCACAGACACATCAGACGCAAACGTTTGGCAAGTTGAATGTGACGAAAGACACACCAGACACAAACGTTTGGCAAGTTGAATGTGATCAAATACACACCAGACACAAACGTTTGGCAAGTTGAATGTGATCAAATACACACCAGACACAAACGTTTGGCAAGTTGAATGTGATCAAATACACACCAGACACAAACGTTTGGCAAGTTGAATGTGGAAAATGGGGTCGGTGGAAAGGTTTCATTAATTTTATTGGTGGTGATGCAAAAAACATTTAGCAAGGTTGTGCGGGTGAAGGGCGTAAAAGATTTGTGACGTCACATAAGAGGAGGTATCGGTTTTTGTAATATGATAAGGAGAAGTGTCAGGATTTACTCCCCTTGTTGGGCAGTGATGGTCCAACAGTGGCCTAAATTCAGATTATCCTCTGAGGGTCTTCAAAGTTGTCGACCTTTCGCTCAAAATTACTCTTGGCAGAGATGTGAATTAAAGAATTGTGCTTCAATTTTAGGGAGCCTCATATATTTTAAAGAAATCAAGTAATACGGTTGATAGGATCCAGGCTGTGTAAACTATTTATCTTTCCTGACCTTCTATGAGTTAGGATTTTGCTCGTTCCGATGAGCCCCCAACTGATTTAACAATAAAATATGACTTAAATAGCTCTGTTATAAGTACTTAAAATGACTGAGACATACGGGTGCAGTTCACTCAAAATGACCAAATCAACTATACATTTGTATATTTACGGATAACAAAATTTAATAGTCAATTATGGTTAACAGATGTCAAATAACTAAGGTCGGGGTGAATATAGATAGTCTTTAAAATTTCCTCATAGGTGATGGTCTGATTTGAAAATAGAGAGTTCATTTGGTAGCTTTGAATGAGTTTTTAGCTGCCAGTAAAATGTCGGTTGGTTTCTGCTCCAGCTGATGCTTGATCTTTGCAGGTTTTGGACTGGTTCACTCGTCACTGGTCAAGTCTGGTGGCTGCAACACGTTCCTCGTAGTATGGTGGAGTAATTGCGAAGATGTTGAGACCCGTTTGCTGTAGGTGTCTAGCTTTAACAGCAGGCCACTTAAACCACTCACTTGTGCCACAGATAGCCGCGCCAGTTTTTTCTTAGTCATGTCGGAAGAGGACAATTTAGACATTTCCTTCTCTGTTACTCTCCAGCATTCCGCATTATAGAGAAGCACAGAAACTACACAGCTCTCATATAATCTTAATTTTGTATTTGTGCTGTACCGAGAGAGCTTCCAGTGTTGTTTAGACTAGCGAAGGGCAGTTCACGCTTTATTCAATCTGTTGTTGATGCCTTTGCTTGTTCCGCCATCTAGAGTTACTATGCTTGTTCCGCCATCTAGAGTTACTATGCTTGTTCCGCCATCTAGAGTTACTATGCTTGTTCCGCCATCTAGAGTTTCTATGCTTGTTCCGCCATCTAGAGTTACTATGCTTGTTCCGCCATCTAGAGTTACTATGCTTGTTCCACTATCTAGAGTTAGTATGCTTGTTCCACCATCTGGTGTTACTATGTTTGTTCCACCATCTGGTGTTACTATGCTTGTTCCACCATCTAGTGTTACTATGCTTGTTCCACCATCTGGTGTTACCATGCTTGTCCCAGCATCTGGTGTTACTATGCTTGTTCCGCCATCTAGAGTTACTATGCTTGTTCCGCCATCTAGAGTTACTATGCTTGTTCCGCCATCTAGAGTTACTATGCTTGTTCCACCATCTAGAGTACTATGCTTGTTCCGCCATCTAGAGTTACTATGCTTGTTCCGCCATCTAGAGTTACTATGCTTGTTCCGCCATCTAGAGTTACTATGCTTGTTCCGCCATCTAGAGTTACTATGCTTGTTCCGCCATCTAGAGTTACTATGCTTGTTCCGCCATCTAGAGTTACTATGCTTGTTCCGCCATCTAGAGTTAGTATGCTTGTTCCACCATCTGGTGTTACTATGTTTGTTCCACCATCTGGTGTTACTATGCTTGTTCCACCATCTAGTGTTACTATGCTTGTTCCACCATCTGGTGTTACCATGCTTGTCCCAGCATCTGGTGTTACTATGCTTGTTCCGCCATCTAGAGTTACTATGCTTGTTCCGCCATCTAGAGTTACTATGCTTGTTCCGCCGTCTAGAGTTACTATGCTTGTTCCGCCATCTAGAGTTACTATGCTTGTTCCGCAATCTAGAGTTACTATGCTTGTTCCGCCATGTAGAGGTACTATGCTTGTTCCGCCATCTAGAGTTACTATGTTTGTTCCGCCATCTAGAGTTACTATGCTTGTTCCGGAATCTAGAGTTACTATGCTTGTTCCACCATCTAGAGTTACTATGCTTGTTCCACCATGTAGAGTTAGTATGCTTGTTCCACCATCTAGTGTTACTATGCTTGTTCCGCCATCTAGAGTTACTATGCTTGTTCCGCCATCTAGAGTTACTATGCTTGTTCCACCATCTAGAGTACTATGCTTGTTCCGCCATCTAGAGTTACTATGCTTGTTCCGCCATCTAGAGTTACTATGCTTGTTCCGCCATCTAGAGTTACTATGCTTGTTCCGCCATCTAGAGTTACTATGCTTGTTCCGCCCTCTAGAGTTACTATGCTTGTTCCGCCATCTAGAGTTACTATGCTTGTTCCGCCATCTAGAGTTACTATGCTTGTTCCGCCATCTAGAGTTACTATGCTTGTTCCGCCATCTAGAGTTACTATGCTTGTTCCGCCATCTAGAGTTACTATGCTTGTTCCGCCATCTAGAGTTACTATGCTTGTTCCACCATCTAGAGTTACTATGCTTGTTCCGCCATCTAGAGTTACTATGCTTGTTCCGCCATCTAGAGTTACTATGCTTGTTCCGCCATCTAGAGTTACTATGCTTGTTCCACTATCTAGAGTTACTATGCTTGTTCCGCCATCTTGAGTTACTATGTTTGTTCCGCCATCTAGAGTTACTATGTTTGTTCCGCCATCTAGAGTTACTATGCTTGTTCCGCCATCTAGAGTTACTATGCTTGTTCCGCCATCTAGAGTTACTATGCTTGTTCCGCCATCTAGAGTTACTATGCTTGTTCCGCCATCTAGAGTTACTATGCTTGTTCCGCCATCTAGAGTTACTATGCTTGTTCCGCCACCTAGAGTTACTATGCTTGTTCCGCCATCTAGAGTTACTATGCTTGTTCCGCCATCTAGAGTTACTATGCTTGTTCCGCCATCTAGAGTTACTATGCTTGTTCCGCCATCTAGAGTTACTGTGCTTGTTCCGCCATCTAGAGTTACTATGCTTGTTCCGTCATCTAGAGTTACTATGCTTGTTCCGCCATCTAGAGTTACTATGCTTGTTCCGCCATCTAGAGTTACTATGCTTGTTCCACTATCTAGAGTTACTATGCTTGTTCCGCCATCTAGAGTTACTATGCTTGTTCCGCCATCTAGAGTTACTATGCTTGTTCCGCCATCTAGAGTTACTATGCTTGTTCCGCCATCTAGAGTTGCTATGCTTGTTCCGCCATCTAGATTTACTATGCTTGTTCCGCCATCTAGAGTTACTATGCTTGTTCTGCCATCTAGAGTTGCTATGCTTGTTCCGCCATGTAGAGTTAGTATGCTTGTTCCGCCATCTAGTGTTACTATGCTTGTTCCGCCATCTAGAGTTACTATGCTTGTTCCGCCATCTAGAGTTACTATGCTTGTTCCACCATCTAGAGTACTATGCTTGTTCCGCCATCTAGAGTTACTATGCTTGTTCCGCCATCTAGAGTTACTATGCTTGTTCCGCCATCTAGAGTTACTATGCTTGTTCCGCCCTCTAGAGTTACTATGCTTGTTCCGCCATCTAGAGTTACTATGCTTGTTCCGCCATCTAGAGTTACTATGCTTGTTCCGCCATCTAGAGTTACTATGCTTGTTCCGCCATCTAGAGTTACTATGCTTGTTCCGCCATCTAGAGTTACTATGCTTGTTCCGCCATCTAGAGTTACTATGCTTGTTCCACCATCTAGAGTTACTATGCTTGTTCCGCCATCTAGAGTTACTATGCTTGTTCCGCCATCTAGAGTTACTATGCTTGTTCCGCCATCTAGAGTTACTATGCTTGTTCCACTATCTAGAGTTACTATGCTTGTTCCGCCATCTAGAGTTACTATGTTTGTTCCGCCATCTAGAGTTACTATGCTTGTTCCGCCATCTAGAGTTACTATGCTTGTTCCGCCATCTAGAGTTACTATGCTTGTTCCGCCATCTAGAGTTACTATGCTTGTTCCGCCATCTAGAGTTACTATGCTTGTTCCGCCATCTAGAGTTACTATGCTTGTTCCGCCACCTAGAGTTACTATGCTTGTTCCGCCATCTAGAGTTACTATGCTTGTTCCGCCATCTAGAGTTACTATGCTTGTTCCGCCATCTAGAGTTACTATGCTTGTTCCGCCATCTAGAGTTACTATGCTTGTTCCGCCATCTAGAGTTACTATGCTTGTTCCGTCATCTAGAGTTACTATGCTTGTTCCTCCATCTAGAGTTACTATGCTTGTTCCGCCATCTAGAGTTACTATGCTTGTTCCACTATCTAGAGTTACTATGCTTGTTCCGCCATCTAGAGTTACTATGCTTGTTCTGCCATCTAGAGTTACTATGCTTGTTCCGCCATCTAGAGTTACTATGCTTGTTCCGCCATCTAGAGTTGCTATGCTTGTTCCGCCATCTAGAGTTACTATGCTTGTTCCGCCATCTAGAGTTACTATGCTTGTTCCGCCATCTAGAGTTACTATGCTTGTTCCGCCATCTAGAGTTACTATGCTTGTTCCGCCATCTAGAGTTACTATGCTTGTTCCGCCATCTAGAGTTACTATGTTTGTTCCGCCATCTAGAGTTACTATGCTTGTTCCGCCATCTAGAGTTACTATGCTTGTTCCGCCATCTAGAGTTACTATGCTTGTTCCGCCATCTAGAGTTACTATGCTCGTTCCGCCATCTAGAGTTACTATGCTTGTTCCGCCATCTAGAGTTACTATGCTTCTTCCTCCATCTAGAGTTACTATGCTTGTTCCACCATCTAGAGTTACTATGCTTGTTCCGCCATCTAGAGTTATTATGCTTGTTCCACCATCTAGAGTTACTATGCTTGTTCCGCCATATAGAGTTACTATGCTTGTTCCGCCATATAGAGTTACTATGCTTGTTCCACCATCTGGAGTTACTATGCTTGTTCCACCATCTAGAGTTACTATGCTTGTTCCGCCATCTGGAGTTACTATGCTTGTTCCGCCATCTAGAGTTACTATGCTTGTTCCGCCATCTAGAGTTACTATGCTTGTTCCACTATCTAGAGTTACTATGCTTGTTCCACCATCTAGAGTTAGTATGCTTGTTCCACCATCTAGAGTTACTATGCTTGTTCCACCATCTAGAGTTACTATGGTTCCTAAGTACGTAAATGTGTTTGTATTTTCTAGCTCTTGGTCCCTTATATTTATGGGTGCAGGATTTCTTACATTTAGTGTCATGACTTCTGTCTTACATTTAGTGTCATGACTTCTGTCTTACATTTAGTGTCATGACTTCTGTCTTACATTTAGTGTCATGACTTTTGTCTTACATTTAGTGTCATGACTTCTGTCTTACATTTAGTGTCATGACTTCTGTCTTACATTTAGTGTCATGACTTATGTCTTACATTTAGTGTCATGACTTCTGTCTTACATTTAGTGTCATGACTTCTGTCTTCTTGAGATTAATGTTTAATCCCACCTGTTGGCTATGTTTATTCTTTTTTTTTCATTTCATTATGGTTTGTTTTTTCATATTATTATGGTTTTTTTTTTTTAAACCGCTCAAGAAATCAAGCAACATAACAAGGAACTTTAAAGGGATTAACTCTGCCGAGAAGTCTGAAGACGAAAAAAAATTGCCTAAACTTGAACAACAAAAAAGGACGCAACTTCTAAAACGTTTTTGGCAAGTGGTCCTGCTCTTGGGGGCTTAGTTTTCTACCCCAACCTTTCCATTTAACCTTGTACATTTGACTCTTGATTATCCGGGACAAAATGGAAAAAATTAATCTCAGTTAATCGAATCCCGGTTAATAACAATCCTTAGGAAATATTTTAAAAATGTTTTTAATTGTACGCAAAATTGCATCAAAAATGTTTTCATCATCGTAAAAATATGCAATAATGTACGTGATATGATTATGTCCTACGATTACGCACATATTAAATACGGTTTCAGCATCGTAATACACTGTTTTATACAGTACCTTTTTCAATGGTCACGCCGGTTAATCCGCGTCACGGTTAATGCGATAACGGATAACCGAGATTTTACCATATATGTAATGAGCAAACACATAATAAATTAGGTCGCACACGGAAATTAGTCCAGTGCTGATAACAGTTTAATAAAAATTACCTGGTAGCTCATTATTTAAAATTTTTATTCAGTTATTCTAAGGTCAAGCGGAACTCCTTACGATGCCTCGCGGAACCCTGGTTGGAAATCACTGTCTTGACGAGACAACGTGTGTTCTTCTCATCTGTGACTAGTCTCAGGTCATTTATTATTCGACTTTCTTCAGCATCAGCCTGAAATATGTATATGTGATGTTCTTTTTTGTTACGTTCAAGTCCTTGATACGAGCTGGATATCATGGCATCCGATGCTGTTCAAGAACCACCACCAGTTGAGTATACACCAGAAACACCATTGGGGGTAAGTCATCTGCCACCTTTCCACGAAACACCATTGGGGGTAAGTCATCTGCCACCTTTCCACGAAACACCCCAACAGAATGTACGCAAGACTCCATTAAGATTGTGGTGAATTAAATAAATATTCAGTGTTTGTTCTACTGCCACTTCATTAATTGTCATCTTTTCTAAAACATTTATTATCAAAGGGATTACACTCCGACGTATACCGAGTTATCTTTAATGACAAGCCAGAGATGCATACAATATCGTTTTTAGCTAGAGAACTAGTAATCACCTTTTTCACGATCACAACCCAAATTTCCAGTTCGTGAATCTGGCGACTTATACGTTTAGAATGACTGAATTAGACGTTGGACCATGTTTGTATTTTGCAGCGTGAGAAACAAGGTCAGATAGAGTGTCGTCTTCGTATTGATGGTTTGATGTAATAGAATTTAAAAACAATTCTGACTCGTGTATTGATGATGACACCTCTATAGCTTCAGGACATCTCACAAAAAGGAAAGTCAATGTGGAACTGCAGTCCAGACCCTGGCACACGTTCTCTAAAAGTACCCAGCTGTCACGGATTGCCTACCCTGCTTTGCAGTAGTGGTCCACCAGTGGCCAAAACTCAAGAGTATCTAAAATGTGTCGTCAAAGATGTCTACCTTTGCACAACATTACTCTTGGCAGAGTTGTAGATAGGAGGGTAAAGATGCTTCAATCTCAAAGAAGTACCCATAAGAAATTTCTGAAGTCAAGAACAATGCTGTATTGGCTGAGCAATTGTTAACTTATGATCGGTCCGCCGCCTTTTATGAAGAATTAAGCAATGGTTATAGCCCGTTCAAGCCCCCAGCTGGTGTAAATCCAACGAAATTCCCTTTTACAAGAAGTAGCTCTATAGAAGTATATATACATTATAAGGGTCTGTTTTCGGCCTCTTACAATCCGATGTAAAGTGTGTACCGGTTTTGCACAATTTACAATATCGTCTTCCAGTTCCATGGGCTGAATTGCTCTGTTTCTGCCTATGGTGATCCTGTGGTTGTTGCTGTTGTGTCGTGTTGTGTGAGGTGTTGGTCGTACTCTTGGAGTCAGTGAAGAGGCGCTCCTCTCGTTTAGGATGACTATCATGTGGGCGCCTTTTAGCCGGGTTCCCTTCCGACTAGTACTGATCACCAAACAGTACTACCTGATCAAGAGTTTCGGCCCCGTGCTCGGCCAGAAACTTTCTCATGTCAGGGGTGAGCGTGTCCTTAAACTGCTCCACGATAATCATCTCTTGTAATCCTTTGTAAGATTCGTCGAAGGCGCTGAGTGATCCCCACTTCTCCAAGTACACAGCGCGACGCGTAGCAAACTGCTTATAAGACTCGTCTTTTTGTCTCTTGGCTTTCCGGAATTTGCACTGAAAATTGTTTGCATTCAGCTGAAAATGTTGTAGCAACGCTTTCTTCAACAAGTTATAATTGTTGTTGTCTTCCGGGGCGATTTTGAGGAAGACATCATAAGCAGGTCCTCTCAGACTCTGAGATAACTTTATGTTGTATCTCACCCTATCTAATCCATAGGTGGCAGCTAAAGACTCAAACCTAGCAAGATATATGTCTATGTCCTCAGAAGCCTCTGAGTAGACATCTAACTGAAAAGAGGCCGCGCTCGGAACTGTCGCGTGAGATATATTTTCCCCGTCACTACCTTGAGAACTCCCCGACCCATTAAAGCTAGAGCTAGATTCGATTCTTCTTCCTTCAATTTCTAGTTCTTTAAGCCTGAGTGCGTGGACTCTGTCGGCCTGTTCCTTCCTTTCTGCTCTTTCGGCCTCCTTTTCGGCCTTTCGTCCGTCAGCCTGTTCCGTTTCCTTAGCGATTGTTCTCTCTTTTTCAGCCTTCTGTTCCTCAAAAGCTCTTTGCTTGTCTTTCTCTTCCTTTTCGTGTTCTCTCGCCTTTCTCCCTTCTTCCCTTTTAGCGGTTTTCTCTACTCTCTCCTAATTTTTTTCTTCTTCGATCCAGTCTTTGTCCTATTTCACAGAAGTTGCTACAAAGTAAGATAACTCTCGGCCAGATAAACCCATCTCTTTTTAGCAACATTTAAGTAAAAAGTGTAGAGATTTTGTGATTTGGCCATGCTGTGCAAGCAGATTGTTTACAGGCCACGCGAAATTACAATTGCTACTTAACCAAAATAAAATTAGCCGCTCTAAGTTCAAAATACCGGCTGATTAAAATTATCCAAAGCACAACAATGACACAACAAAAGTTAGGCTTCAGCAATGGACAGTTTTTTTCCTCTTTCAATTATTTTTAGAGAAGTTTTTGATTTTATCAATTATTAACTTTACTCTTAAAATATTTCACCTTATTTATTTATTTATTGCAAGACGTATGAGCAGATCTATCTAAACTAATAACTAACAATACTCTTTCAGTAAATCTAAAATTTCTTGTCAGATTTCTAGGGGAATTAACCTTCAGGTTTCTTAATAAAGGCGAGTCCGCAATTGTAATTTATCACAAATGCGTGTCCGAGTTCAATAATCCCGGAGTGAGTCGCTCAATTTGTCACGGATTGCCTCCCCTGCTTTGCAGTAGTGGTCCACCAGTGGCCAAAACTCAAGAGTATCTAAAATGGGTCGTCAAAGGTGTCTACCTTCGTACAAGATTACTCTTGGCAGAGTTGAAGATAGAAGGGTAAAGACCCTTCTATCTCAAGAGCGTGTTCATAAGATATTTACGAAGTCAAGAATTATGCTGTATTGGCTGAGCAATTGTTAACTTATGATCGGTCTGCCACCTTTTATGAAGAATTAATCAATGGTTATAGCCCGTTCAAGCCCTCAGCTGGTGTAAATCCAGCGAGATTCTCTTTTACAAGAAGTATATATATATATATATATATATATATATATATATATATATATATATATATATATATATATATATATATATATATATATATATATATATATATATATATATATATTATACAAAAAAATGCACGTGCGTTATCCTGCTGGAGAAGCTGCAAGTCTGGATAAATTGTGAACGCAGGAGCAACCAGTGCATCCAGAACCTCATCTCGATATGTCACAGCATTAACATTTCCACGGAAGACGTGAAGAGGCAAGCGATGGTGAAAACTGAATCCTCCCCAAATGTGAATACTGCTACCTCGAAATCGGTTGACACAGCAATCTGCAAAGCGCTCTTCACACCGTCGCTAAATCCGCATACGTCTATCTGCAAAGGATATGTTGAATCTGTTCTCGTCTGTGAATAGGACAGCATTCCACTGCAGTCTAGTCCATCTGATATGTTGCTCTGCCCATTGCAGGCGCTGCTAACGATGTCTGTGAGTCAAGTTTGGCCCAACATAAGGTCGTCTTGCAGTAAGGCCTGTATCTCTGAGTCGTCGTATGATTGTCATTCGAGAGGTTTGCCCATGTCTACCCACTATTGCTCTTGCTGTTTGACTTGCCGGGAGAGTACGATTCCTTAGGTGACTCAGCACAATATGACGATCTTGCGCAGGGGTAGTAACTCGTGGTTGGCCACTCCGAAGTCTATCCCGGGCACTGCCAGTGGTTCCGTAACGTTCATTGAGACGTACAATAGGGCTGTGGTGGCAATTCATCCTTCTGGCAATGGCCCGCGAGCTCATTCCGGTCTCCAACATACCAATGGCTCGTTGGCGGTCGTTTTCAGATAGTCGTGGCATTTCAAGCACATGTACTGGGTGTTTTGTCTCAACGGCCTTTTTATACCGAGTATACTGCCAGAACGCGTACACATTTTCAGGGTCATAGCTGTTGGGAATCGTGTTGCACGTGTAACTTTCATCGTTTTCATGTAGTCTGTACACACACCCGTGGGTTGAATCTTGCACTTTCCATTCCAGCAGCCATTCGCTCTCTACCTCATGGCAAACACGGGGAAAATCCATTCCCACACTTTTTTTTGCCAGCTTCTCGGCATCAGTATATATAATAGTGGTGCGTTTTTAATGTGCTTCAGTATGTATATATATATATATATATATATATATATATATATATATATATATATATATATATATATATATATATATATATATATATATATATATATATATATATATATATATATATATAATAGTCTTCCTCATACGTATGCTTTCACACATATAATAGCTGAATCAACTAAGACTGTTATGTTTTAAAATAACATGTAACGCATTTAATAATCAATTAATTTTAACAGGTTAAAATACATAGAATAATGGTGAATTTTAGATGAAAAAATCAATTTGTCTTCATCGAGACTGGATAGAGGGTTTATATTAAAAAATATTTCTGCCCTTTTGATGGTGCCTTTAGTGTTAACAAACATATTAGAACATTTTAGTGTTAACAAAAATTTTAGGACATTTTATGTTAACAAACATATTAGGACATTTTAGTGTTTGCAAACATATTAGGACATTTTAGTCTTAAAAAACATATTAGGACATTTTAGGGTTAACAGACATATTAGGACATTTTAGTGTTAACAAACATATTAGGATATTTGGACAAGTTCTAGAAGTTGTTTCTGTAGCCATTTGTTTTAGATATTCAGGTCAAATAAACGAAATGATGATGATCATACATCCGTGAAGCCGTGTACATTTGCCACAAGTATTCATTAACTTCTGGCTCTACTTGGTACACAGGTCTTTAACAAACACGAGCCAAACCTTATTGTCCTGTACCACCCGCTCATGGTTTCTCCATGTCATCTTCGTCACTGCCATGTTTGGCTAATTCAATTCTTCATATACTCGTATATATCTTTGGTGCCTCCCTCTCTTTATCTTATCTTTTGAATTCCCCGGTTACGGACCTGCTTTGTAGCGATATCACTCCGGGTATTTCCCCGGCTGTCCGATGATGTCGTGGGGTGAAGGGAAGGCAAATGTGGCAGTGTGGACCACCACTTTAGTAAAACGCAGAAAACAGTATCACTGAATGTGATTTTTTGAGAGACTTACAACAATCAAGAGAAATGGTTACTATGTGACCTCGATCTTGGTTTTACCTCCACAAGTCAGGAGGCGTAAACACTCATTCTCTTTTTCATTCTGTCAGACAGATAGAGAGGAACAAAAGAAGGCTGGGAAAATTCTGATTTATAATAATATCTCTGTTTTACAATATTTATTAAAGAAAAAACCCCAAAGATATCTATCTAGGTATACAAGTCAGGCAGATAAGGAAAAAAACAATATTATCTCCATTTCTTTCTAACAATAATTATTGCATAACAAATAGAATAGTAATCTACAATAGGCAGAAATATTAAATTGACATTGAATATAAAAAACAAAAACAACACACAACCAAAGTTTTAAGACACGGTTCAGGACCATCCCCTCACAAGTACGAACATTACATAATTTGTCTTTTAATGAAGTCCGCTAGTCCCCCCCCCCCCCCCCCCCCCCCCCCCCCCCCCCCCGGCCCCCGCCCCGCCCCCCCCCCCCCCCCCCCCCCCCCCCAGTTGTGTGCAGATGTTGGGCCTCCTAGGAGTGTGAAAATAAATCCAATGTTTTCGTTTATTCGAACACTGCAAAATGGGAGGTATCCTTTGTCTATGAACAAGATTGTTACTCCTCTGTGGTTTGACAGAAGTAAGATTAAAGCTTCAGTCAGACTACGCTCTCATGTCGATCAATGACTGGGTAGTCAGTTGTTACCTGGCAAGGCCAGGTCAAAATAAGTAGAATATAAATTCACAGAAAACCTTTCCCAAAACACTGGGATTTTTGTGCCAGGTGAGACCTAGGGCTCAATGATGCAATATAACCAGGCGGTTGATTAACTTCCTGTGTGGCGATTCTAAGCGGTTTATCAAGCTCAACGTGTGGCCACACAGACGTAGATTAAGCAGATTCCTTATGACTGAGTGACTGCATTGTTACGTGTGGCCACACAGACGTAGATTAAGCAGATTCCTTATGACTGAGTGACTGCATTGTTACGTGTGGCCACACAGACGTAGATTAAGCAGATTCCTTATGACTGAGTGACTGCATTGTTACGTGTGGCCACACAGACGTAGATTAAGCAGATTCCTTATGACTGAGTGACTGCATTGTTACGTGTGGCCACACAGACGTAGATTAAGCAGATTCCTTATGACTGAGTGACTGCATTGTTACGTCTGTGTGGCCACACAGACGTAGATTAAGCAGATTCCTTATGACTGAGTGACTGCATTGTTACGTGTGGCCACACAGACGTAGATTAAGCAGATTCCTTATGACTGAGTGACTGCATTGTTACGTGTGGCCACACAGACGTAGATTAAGCAGATTCCTTATGACTGAGTGACTGCATTGTTACGTGTGGCCACACAGACGTAGATTAAGCAGATTCCTTATGACTGAATGACTGCATTGTTACGTGTGGCCACACAGACGTAGATTAAGCAGATTCCTTATGACTGAATGACTGCATTGTTACGTGTGGCCACACAGACGTAGATTAAGCAGATTCCTTATGACTGAATGACTGCATTGTTACGTGTGGCCACACAGACGTAGATTAAGCAGATTCCTTATGACTGAGTGACTGCATGGAAGTCTGGGTAGCTTTGGTAATGCTCTTTATATTCCCTATAAAATAAGGCTATGGTGACCAAGAATTAGTTGCATGTGAAACCATGATGTATTTTTCTGAAATAAATAATGCACACACATAGAATAACCGTTACAATAACTAATCATTATTTCATGTAAAGAAATCAGCCCCTTTCTACCCCTTCATTTATATATTTACACATTACAAATGTAAGCTCACACACGTCCTTGTTCCATTGGGTCGTTTGCTGGTAATCGCGAATCTATTTTTTTCTTCTCCCCCCCCCCCTTCCGCGAGCTGTGCACGCGACTTAACAAGAGTAAGGAAATGATCCCGTTACATGCCCATTGAGGCATATTGGGAATATGGTGTTAGGCCCACATTTTCTTTACTATAGGTACACTAGGGGTGATGTGGTCAACATCACGCCGGCCGCCTTAACCTTCCCAGAGTTGCTCTGGTACCCAATTCACGAGGCAGGGTCAACCCTGAAGCCGGTTGAGGTCTAAAAAATTCCACCTCAACTTGGGATTGAACTATGGACCACCGAGCTAGGAAGCCAGTGCTTAACGAGATTAACAAAGGAAAAATATATAATTTCCTAAGCCAAATCGTCATTTTACAAGAAAAATTCCACATAAGTATGTTCCAAAAATATGATATACACACATATTCAATCGGCGCCCAAATTCTCTCTCAATACACTTGGTGTAAAGTTAATTTATCGTTCAAGGTGATAGTAATAATAATAATGATAGTTACAAATACATTAAGAGGTTTCCCCTTGAATGTTGACCAGCAGTAAAAACTCCAGCAATTTTCATACAAGACCTGTGAAGTCGTAAGTATTAATTGAGCTTATGCTCGTGCCCTTGCCAGTGAAAGATTACGTCATAAAATGAGCGCAGGGGAATACTAATAATATGACTCACCCGTCTCATATACATCTGAAGATAAACACCGAGAGTACAAAAGAATTCAGTCGCTGTCGCGTAGGCGAATCAAAGTGGACATAAGTTAAGTGACTCCAGGGACTGTCACAAAATAAGACTGACACTTGAAGAGCCAGGAATTTACTATAAATTGAAGGCAAAAATAGAAGGTGAGGGGACAAGGATCAAAGATTAGAAATATGCGTTTCTGACGGGACAAATGGGTTGAAAATTCTGAATCAACTCCCGACAGATGAAACAAAAAAAGAATAGGACTAGTACTAGTACTCACTCATACATGTCGTAATAGGCGACTAATGTGAGGTTGTGCATGGGACTGGCAATGTTTGTATGTAAACACAAATTGTTATAGAAACGACCACCACAAGACCATAGAAATGTTTGGTACATACTTTCTGCCAGAGAGATATAAGCTGTAGTTGTTGTTGTTGCTTCTTTCTCTATTAGAATAGCAGAGGAAAATGATGACGATAATGATGATATTGATGATGATAATTATAATGGCAATGATGATAATGATGATATTGATGATGATAATTATAATGGCAATGATGATAATGATGATATTGATGATGATAATTATAATGGCAATGACGATAATGATGATATTGATGATGATAATTATAATGGCAATGATGATAATGATGATATTGTTGATGATTATTATAATGGCAATGATGATAATGATGATATTGATGATGATAATTATAATGGCAATGATGATAATGATGATATTGATGATGATAATTATAATGGCAATTATGATAATGATGATGATAATTATAATGGCAATGATGCTAATGATGAATAATTATAATGACAATGACGATAATGATGATATTGATGATGATAATTATAATGGCAATGATGATAATGATGACATTGATGATGATAATTATAATGGTAATGATGATAATGATGACATTGATGATGATAATTATAATGGCAATGATGATAATGATGATGCTAATTATAATGGCAATGATGATAATGATGATGATAATTATAATGACAATGACGATAATGATGATATTGATGACGATAATTATAAATGCAATGATGATAATATTGATGATGATAATTATAATGGCAATGACGTTAATGATGATAATGATGATGATAATTATAATGGCAATGATGATAATGATGATATTGATGATGATAATTATAATGGCAATGGTGATGATATTTATAATGGAAATGATGATAATGATGATGATAATTATAATGTCAATGATGATAATGATGATATTGATGACGATAATTATAAATGCAATGATGATAATATTGATGATGATAATTATAATGGCAATGACGATAATGATGATATTGATGATGATAATTATAATGACAATGATGATAATGATGATGATAACTATAATGGCAATGATGATATTGGTGATATTGATGGTGATAATTATAATAGCAATGACGATAATGATGATATTGATTATGATAATTATAATGGTAATGACGATAATGATGATATTGATGATGATAATTATAATAGCAATGATGATAATAATGATATTGATGATGATAATTATAATGGCAATGACGATAATGATGATGATAATTATAATGGCAATGACGATAATGATGATATTGATTATGATAATTATAATGGCAATGATGATAATGATGATGATAATTATAATGGTAATTACGATAATGATGATATTGATGATGATAATTATAATGGCAATGATGATAATGATGATATTGATGATGATAATTATAATAGCAATGATGATAATGATGATGATAATTATAATGGCAATGATGATAATGATGATATTGATGATGATAATTATAATAGCAATGATGATAATGATGATATTGATTATGATAATTATAATGGCAATGATGATAATGATGATGATAATTATAATGACAATGATGATAGTGATGATGATAATTATAATGGCAATGATGATAATGATGATATTGTTGATGATTATTATAATGATAATGATGATATTGATGATGATAATTATAATGGCAATGATGATAATGATGATATTGTTGATGATAATTATAATGATAATGATGATAATGATGATATTGATGATGATAATTATAATGGCAATGATGATATTGATGATGATAATTATAATGACAATGATGATTGTCGCGAGAGGTTTCTTAATTATGAAGAATAAGACAACCAGGTGTATCAGGTGATACTAGGATAGTTGCCAGAGAAGAATCTGGTCTTAAAAGAAATACCCCATTCTCAGAAAAGAGCAATGGTGTATAGAGTTCATAGGTATAAAGTCAGGCTGTAAAGAATTTCTGGCCGAGATAGTAATATTCAGTACCAGAATTCTAGGGTGCCCCTCTCAGAATTATACCTATGGGCTGTTATAGTATCTAGGGGATTTAATTAAATTCAAAGTAATTCAAGCTGACATAAAGTAATACAACCAGTGCACTACAATTTTCTTAATTTTATTTATGTACAGTCATCTGTTTAGTTTTGTTTGTGTAAACACAAACCCTAAAAATAAAAACACACTGATGATGTTGCATGTATCTACACCAAATAAAAGTCAATCACTAAAAATAAAATCTTTGTTATGTAGCTTTTGAAAATGTCACACTGACTACAATGTTATTGAGATCACTTGAGTTCAAACTATTTCTATGTTATGTAGCTTTTGAGAATGTCACACTGACTAAAGTCTATGTTGCTTCCAGACTAATTTAATCATCACTGTTTTCATCACTACTACTATAACTGGGTGTGGTACGCCAATGCTCTGCGAGTCAGTCTTGTCTAATAGAACTTAACTTCTTCGCTTCCGCCTTTTCCTTGAAGCCAGAATATAAGATGGAGAAGCCCAACACTGAGGGTCCCCACTCTTCCAACTGATGTAGGTACAGGGTGCTTGTTTAAATCATACACCGCTAGGTACAACACCAATGTTCTTCTCTGCTAACAAGATGAGTGACAGGATACCTCTGACCTGAAATGTAGTAGGTCTTACATAGCATCGGGTTCTAAAATCCTCCTACCCAGATTGTAGATTAGTGAGGCAGTTCAGAATAAGTGATGATAACACAGGAAAGGTAGACTCAGTCAGTGACAAATGGTTTATGCAATAATATAACAACATTACAACACATACTTTCCTAATATGTCCATGACCGACATCACCAAAACTGCATAGGCCTTATGGTGAGTGTTGAGTGTCTAAATAAGTTTTATGCAATAATGTAACACAGCATTACAGCATTACAACACACATACTTTCCCAATGTGTCCAAGATTGACATCATTAACTGCATAGGCCTTACGGCGAGTGTTAAGTGTACCAAAACTGCATAGGCCTTAGTTTTAAAGTCGAGCATAATTTGTACAGCACAAAGTAGCTTTCCTTCTACGAATCACACAATGAGATTTACACACAATATCACTTCCATTAACCACTAGTAATTAATATTATACATATTATGACTTAATTCTCTTACCCACAATCTCAGATTCAACAGGCTTTTAATTAAACCCATGCAGTCTGCTTCACTGGCAATTGGCGAAGGAGCTGGGTTCTGGCGGTTCAAGAGAAATATTCCAGATTTGTTTCCCCTTTTTATTACAGGTAGCGGGCAAAAGGAAGACAAGCGATTCTATTGGCTGGCTGGGTCAGTTTATGTTTACAAAAATTTCTGTAAAAACACCCTTTCTGCCCGATCTGTCGATCATACAAAACTTCGATAATTTATTCTTCCAGTGTTTCCCAACCGATTCTTTCCATCCATGTCTTGTTTAAACCGGCCATTTGGGCGCTACCATTTAAACACGCTAACCTTTTTTCTGCCTCCCTTGTAGCGTTTGCAATCACAGTTGAAACCGGGGAAAACAGTCTTCGCTCTAAGTTATACTGCATGTAATCACTCAAAACTCCTGTGTCCATGCTTCTACAACTAAATCCATGTATCTAATGAAAGTTTACGATTCCTGTTATTTTATTGTGCTCACTGTTCTGAGGGACATGCCCTATCCTTTGACCTGAAGTCACAAATACATATTACCAAAACACAGATTCCATCCCGCTATCCTGCAGCCTACGGTTTCCGAAACCGGTTTACAGCTCGTGCAGCGATTGGTCGAAAACATGTGTTGACATATTTTCGATATAGGTAGGCAAGGTAGGCTCTCGTTAATTGCCCTTAGATATTGGTTCAAGACTACGCTACAGATAGCCCCCCAATTTTTAAGCGAGAGATTTCTGTCGAGCTTCAATCTGAGACCAATAACGAGGCAATCATCCAGCAAGAATCAGCGATAGCTGGGTTTGGTAAGGGATCCAATAATCTCCTCATTACCCTGGAGAAAACACTCAGAGCATATAATATGATTCATATGGGGACATGAAATTTTCCTGCACCAAGAAATCAATTCTTCCTGTAAAAATGCCATATATATATATATATATATATATATATATATATATATATATATATATATATATATATATATATATATATATATATATATATATATATATATATATATATATATATATATATATATATATATCAATCCATGTCCGTATCAGTACTTCCAATGGACTGTGATGGGCTGGGCAACTACCAATGTTGCCGTGCCCTCATAATGCTAATTTAATCGCCGTATAGTGAAGTTGGCTGTGCATCAGTCAAATGGTTCGCACTGCACACTCTCCCACTACCTATTTTCCTGGGGTTTCCCCGCAGGTCCTTTATCAAGGGTGGTCGACTAACCACACTCCTATTTTGATCCAGTACCTGGTGTTCCGAACTAAATCTTGTCGGTATGGGACGTGTTGTATCCCCTCCCTGTACAATACGGAGAGTTGCCATAGTAACTGGTTGTCTGGTAGACCCTTTGTGAGATGGTGCCATCCTATCCACTATGTCTACCTTTTTCTTTTCAGGCCTACGTCCGCCCCAATGCTTTCCTAGGTCCTGTTGATTTTCCCAACATGTGGGGTTTTCTTTGCTACATTGTGCACAGGCAGTCACATACTGAAATATATCTTCAGCAACCCCTGGCCAATAATGTTGCACTGAGGTCCGTTGACAGGTGTACCGATCTTCTTATGTCCACCGTCTGAATCAACATGTGCTAATTCCATAGCCTTGTCCCTGTAAATAGATGGCAGTACTAACTGGCTATGCCCATTGGGTCCTGTCCCAGCTTTCCTGTAAAGCAATCCATCATTCAAATAAAACTGTCCTTTCTTTGGGGGGTTATGGCTTTTTGGCAGCCTGCCAAAGCAAGGTTTTAATGTGCTATCTTCAGCTTGGGCATTTCTCATCTCTCTCGGATGAATATTGAGTGGTGTTCCCTCCTCCTTCCCAGGGGTTGACCTGACCTGGAGTGTTGCCATTATCACAGGTTTTATTGGTTTCCCTAGGAAAACATATCTCCCTCCTAACACCAGCGGGTAATTAGGATTATCGCACACTGCTGCACTGATCACTCCTTCCACATAGCGAGTTTTCACATTGATTCTGGCTATGGGAAGTGTTATGGTGGCTGTATCCTTTAGCGCCCCTTGTATCTCCACTTTGTCTGTGGTATACTGCTCAGGGTGCACTAGAGACGCACTCACAACTGAGTCATATTCCAATCCGGAATCATACAGACACTTTACCTTAGTGCCGTTACATATTACTTCTTCACAGATGGAGGGATGATGGAGATCTACCGGACTCGATGTCGGTTCCTTCCTTCCCTTTCCCACTGTTATCATGCATGCAGCGTGATATGGAGGGACTTTCCTACCACATTCCGTTGTATAGTGGTTGTTCATTTTACAAATTTTGCACCACTTTTCTTCCTTTTTGTAAGGTTTCCTATCCTGAAATTGTGGGTTCCTATCCTTATTATCATATCTTGGCCTGTATTGTGTTGCATTGTCCTTTTGATCAAACTTATTATGAGTTTGGGGTTGCTTAACTCCCTCCTGTTTCCTTTTACTCCCTTGAGTCAGGGATTGAGCCATGTGGTGGCTTTCTGCATATGTGATTATGTCAGCCAACCTGTCTCTTTTGTTCTCAATTAGGAACTTCTTAGTTTCTGGGGTTATGGAATCCAATAGTTGTTCAATCAACATCATTTCCTTTAGCCCCTCGAAATCTAGGGTGAAGTTTCCTAACTTACACCACCTCAGTAAGTAAGTTTCTAATCTTTCTGAGAACTGCTGATATGTCTCTCCTGGTTGAATCTTCGCCATTCTGAAGCGCCGTCTATATGCTTCAGCATTTTGTTCATATCGAACAAGCAATGCCTGCTTCAGGGCTTCGTAATCTTCCTGATTCTTTTTTGGCAATTTCAAAAAGACATCGTACGCATTTCCCCGCAAACCTTGCGATAACTTCAAACTCCACTTTTCCTTTTCTAGACCATAAGTAGTCGCTAATCTCTCATATATGTCTAGATAAGCCTCGATTGCGTCAACTTTGTCCACAAATGGATCCAGATGAAAATTCATGGCTCCATTTGAGGTGCTCTGGCTGGGGCTGTTGTCCAAATGAGGTGAACTACTACCATTGTGGTTGGTAGTTGCCTGAAGTTCAAGCTCTTTTAATCTTAGCTCATGGTCTCTCTCTGCTTGAATCCTTCTTTCCTCAGCCTCTCTCTCTGCTTGAATCCTTCTTTCATCAGCCTCTCTCTCTGCTTGAATCCTTCTTTCCTCAGCCTCTCTCTCTGCTTGAACCCTTCTTTCCTCAGCCTCCAATTGCAGTTTCTTATTCTCTTTCTCAGCTTCCGCTTGCCGTGCTAACTGCTTATCTTCCCTTTCTGTGAATTTATCGCATTCAGTCGTAACATACTGGATCAGAAGATCACCAGTCATTCCAAGCTCTTTCCCCACTTGCAGTGTTGCTGACCTGAACTTTACTAAATCTGCCATGGCAATGTTGTAATTTAGTTGCAACCAATACAAAGTAAAAAAAAATTTGTGCCAATATAATTAGTCACTTAATCAAATTAATTTCTTAATTAATTAATTAATGACTGATTTCGCGTCACATGTACCACACCTTAATTTGTACTCAATGGTACTCAAATCTATTTCTAATCCTGCCCTACCAAAATTTTACTATCAAAAATTTCCCACTTGACAGCACTAAAAGGTAACAGCAGGCTCAGAATATACAGGAACAATCCCAGACGAGCGTCCCAGTGTCGCGAGAGGTTTCTTAATTATGAAGAATAAGACAACCAGGTGTATCAGGTGATACTAGGATAGTTGCCAGAGAAGAATCTGGTCTTAAAAGAAATACCCCATTCTCAGAAAAGAGCAATGGTGTATAGAGTTCATAGGTATAAAGTCAGGCTGTAAAGAATTTATGGCCGAGATAGTAATATTGAGTACCAGAATTCTAGGGTGCCCCTCTCAGAATTATACCTATGGGCTGTTATAGTATCTAGGGGATTTAATTAAATTCAAAGTAATTCAAGCTGACATAAAGTAATACAACCAGTGCACTACAATTTTCTTAATTTTATTTATGTACAGTCATCTGTTTAGTTTTGTTTGTGTAAACACAAACCCTAAAAATAAAAACACACTGATGATGTTGCATGTATCTACACCAAATAAAAGTCAATCACTAAAAATAAAGTCTTTGTTATGTAGCTTTTGAAAATGTCACACTGACTACAATGTTATTGAGATCACTTGAGTTCAAACTATTTCTATGTTATGTAGCTTTTGAGAATGTCACACTGACTAAAGTCTATGTTGCTTCCAGACTAATTTAATCATCACTGTTTTCATCACTACTACTATAACTGGGTGTGGTACGCCAATGCTCTGCGAGTCAGTCTTGTCTAATAGAACTTAACTTCTTCGCTTCCGCCTTTTCCTTGAAGCCAGAATATAAGATGGAGAAGCCCAACACTGAGGGTCCCCACTCTTCCAACTGATGTAGGTACAGGGTGCTTGTTTAAATCATACACCGCTAGGTACAACACCAATGTTCTTCTCTGCTAACAAGATGAGTGACAGGATACCTCTGACCTGAAATGTAGTAGGTCTTACATAGCATCGGGTTCTAAAATCCTCCTACCCAGATTGTAGATTAGTGAGGCAGTTCAGAATAAGTGATGATAACACAGGAAAGGTAGACTCAGTCAGTGACAAATGGTTTATGCAATAATATAACAACATTACAACACATACTTTCCTAATATGTCCATGACCGACATCACCAAAACTGCATAGGCCTTATGGTGAGTGTTGAGTGTCTAAATAAGTTTTATGCAATAATATAACACAGCATTACAACACACACACACTTTCCCAATATGTCCAAGATTGACATCATTAACTGCATAGGCCTTACGGCGAGTGTTAAGTGTACCAAAACTGCATAGGCCTTAGTTTTAAAGTCGAGCATAATTTGTACAGCACAAAGTAGCTTTCCTTCTACGAATCACACAATGAGATTTACACACAATATCACTTCCATTAACCACTAGTAATTAATATTATACATATTATGACTTAATTCTCTTACCCACAATCTCAGATTCAAAAAGCTTTTAATTAAACCCATGCAGTCTGCTTCACTGGCAATTGGCGAAGGAGCTGGGTTCTGGCGGTTCAAGAGAAATATTCCAGATTTGTTTCCCCTTTTTATTACAGGTAGCGGGCAAAAGGAAGACAAGCGATTCTATTGGCTGGCTGGGTCAGTTTATGTTTACAAAAATTTCTGTAAAAACACCCTTTCTGCCCGATCTGTCGATCATACAAAACTTCGATAATTTATTCTTCCAGTGTTTCCCAACCGATTCTTTCCATCCATGTCTTGTTTAAACCGGCCATTTGGGCGCTACCATTTAAACACGCTAACCTTTTTCTGCCTCCCTTGTAGCGTTTGCAATCACAGTTGAAACCGGGGAAAACAGTCTTCGCTCTAAGTTATACTGCATGTAATCACTCAAAACTCCTGTGTCCATGCTTCTACAACTAAATCCATGTATCTAATGAAAGTTTACGATTCCTGTTATTTTATTGTGCTCACTGTTCTGAGGGACATGCCCTATCCTTTGACCTGAAGTCACAAATACATATTACCAAAACACAGATTCCATCCCGCTATCCTGCAGCCTACGGTTTCCGAAACCGGTTTACAGCTCGTGCAGCGATTGGTCGAAAACATGTGTTGACATATTTCGTAATAGGTAGGCAAGGTAGGCTCTCGTTAATTGCCCTTAGATATTGGTTCAAGACTACGCTACAATGATAATGATGATATTGATGATGATAATTATAATGACAATGATGATAATGATGATGATAATTATAATGGCAATGATGATAATGATGATGATAATTATAATGACAATGATGATATTGTTGATGATTATTATAATGATAATGATGATAATGATGATATTGATGATGATAATTATAACGACAATGATGATATTGATGATGATAATTATAACGACAATGATGATATTGATGATGATAATTATAATGACAATGATGATATTGATGAATATGTTGAACAAGTAGGGGTATAACGCTGTTTTAAAACAATAGTAGCCTTACTGTATACACACAACAAACAGAGAGATAGAGAGCGAGAGAGCATTCGTGTTCTCTCTTTTGTCTTGATCTCTCCCAGAAATTAGATTTTTATTAAATGCTACATTTCTAGAGCTGACATCGGTTCTCTATTTTTCACTGATCTTTCCGTTCAAACTTATCTCGCTCTAATCTTCTTTCACGTCACCTCTGTTTCTCAACTTTTTTATGTCAACGCATTATCATATTTTGTTTCCGTCGGGCCAGATATTGTTTTGTAGGTTACTGGGCCATGCTTCTGTATCCAATTATTAGACCATTTCAATTTGTATCTGAATCTTATTTTTCTTGGCTGCTTTTTTTTTCTTTGGTTTAAACTCACTCCACTGACGGGAGACAATACGTTCTCTACTGTCTCCCCGTTGTGACCGGGGAAGGAAGGGAACGGCACTAAAAGTCAAGGTTAGTGTGACAGTGTAGATCGTGATAGTGGTTTTTGTGGAAAGGGATGTAAATCTGTATATCACTTGAGATAAGGGAAATAATCCCAAGAGTTTCCTTATTGTGTTTCTTCTGGTAAATACTGGTTATACACCAGAGATAATAACTCCAGAAGGGAGGAACAACCCAGGTAATTAGTAGAGGTCGTAAGAGCCTTGATGGATCCGAATTTTATCTTGAAGGGTTGAATATAATCGGCAACTCAAACAGTCAAGTGAAACTTCAATAGAACAGATTACTTGAAAGATCCGAATAGTTATATAAAAGGTGTACTTTATTCAGTTTCGTTTGAGGAAAATGATGCTGTGGCAGTTCGATAAGAATTTCTGGTGGGGGGAAGCAAAACTGCCAGCTTTAGCCTCCAAGGCGAAAGGCTTACGGAGTTTCTCATATACTGTAGTCGTTTTGTTACCTCTGTGGAAATCCTAACGAAATGAAAATTCGATTCGAGACTTCAATTATAACTAAATGGAACTTACGTCCTGTGGAGTGAACCACAATTATAATCGTTGCAGGGGTTAGTGCTGGGTCACTTAACTGTCCTGGGTGGTAGAAGATCTCTAGTTGGATATTAGTATCCAAACCTTAGGAGTCAAGGGCTTTTTCGTTCAATAGTAGATGTAGCGCCAGGTTGCTCCAAACCTAAACTAAAGAACGCCCTATGTTGATTTGACTCTAGCATTGAGTTACTGTCTCAAGCTCTCTCTCTCTCTCTCTGACTGGTTACTAAGATGCATCAGTTTTTATACTTGTCTGGTGCTATGGCTTGCCAGAGGAAGTATTTCTCATTGGAATTAAGACCGGAAACCTTCTAATGATTGGTCTTGGGGGCTAGTGGACTGTTGAAATAATCTTTAACCTAACTAACTACGAATCCTCTAGTCTAAAATTATTGTTTCTATGTGATGATGACCAACCATTGTTTAAAGTTCTCTCTAATCTAAATGTTTTCCGGTCTGACTTGTATGGAGGCCACACAAGGTTTGATGACATCATGGGTTCATGTGTGTCATGACTGATGATGACATTGATTCTTTACTAGTGGTTTATTTATCTAACTAGTCATTCATAAAATACTTTACTATAAGGCTAACAGTTGTAGCTACTTAATAGTCTACCCTGTTACACCGTCTTATACTTTGTCTGTTTTAACATAGTTTTAACAATATTTGTCTTCTTTGTTTTAGCAATATTTGTCTTCTTTGTTCCAATTTTTCCTCCTTTAATGTATGGCAATCAAGAGTTTCTCATACCTTGGTCATATAATAACAGAAGATGGCAGATGTGAAACAGAAATCAAGAAGAGAATAGGAATGGCCAAAGCTACATTCAACAACGCGAGACAAATAATGACGTCTACACAAAGAACCCACAAATGAAAACTGAGAATCACCAAGGTTTACATATATACTTCACTACTGTATGGTGTAGTAGCATGGACAATGAACGAGCTATTGGAAGAAAGAATTGAGGCTCTCGAGATGGGGATATATAGAAGAATGGGGCACGTCGCATGGAAAGAGAATAAAAGAAATAAAAAAGTCCTAGAACACTTAGGCATGTAAAGAGAATTAATGAAGTAGATCAAAATTAGACAGCTAAAATATATTGGCCTTGTAAACAGACCTAACTGAAGACCATAACTGAAGGCAGAGTTGAAGGCAAACATGCAAGAGGAAGACGGCGCTATAAGTGGGAAGATAACATCAAGAGATGGACAGGAAAGAGTCTATCAGAGTGCACCATCAAGACAAGAGACAGGAAAGAGTCTATCAGAGTGCACCATCAAGACATGAGACAGGAAAGAGTCTATCAGAGTGCACCATCAAGACAAGAGACAGGAAAGAGTCTATCAGAGTGCACCATCAAGACAAGAGACAGGAAAGAGTCTATCAGAGTGCACCATCAAGACAAGAGACAGGACAGAGTCTATCAGAGTGCACCATCAAGACAAGAGACAGGACAGAGTCTATCAGAGTGCATCATCAAGACAAGAGACAGGAAAGAGTCTATCAGAGTGCACCATCAAGACAAGAGACAGAAGACGTTGGAGATCCTTTACAGCCGACCTTCATTGTGGAGATGGCACCTGATGATGATGATGAAGGTATGGGAAATGTAATTAGACCAAAAAACATTTATAGAATTGAACTGGAGACAGACTTAGGTTATTAGGATTTCTGAATTAGTTGCAACCCTAATCTCCGTAGGAAGATAAAAGGTAATAATGATAGCAAACACGGCAAAAAAAAGAAAAGATATCCAATGCCACATGTTGTGAACAAAAAAGTGAGATGTAACAGCACAGTCGTGAATCCGGTTTTGTCGGTCCATCTACGTCACTAATCCAACATAGCGTGTATTTGTGAGCAGTGTAAATGTAAACAGAAAGGGAACAAATGGGTTGATTGCTTTGATAGGATCTGTAGCCATCTGACATGTTTCACGTGAGTGTTTATTAAGCTGCACTAGTGGCGTCGTATAGGGGTGTGAGTGGGCGGTCCTTCAGGAGGAGGTGCCATCGAAACTACTACGACAACATTGTACTGTTATAAATCTACTTGCAAAGTTATATTTTTATGAGTCTTTGTTTATGGGAAAAGGGGGGGGGGGAGGGGGTAAAAAGTAGGATACGCCCCGGGTGCCAAATGCTTTAAGTACGCCCCTGTACTGAACGCTGGGTGACAAATACTTGAAGTGTGCCCCTGTGCTGAACGCTGAGTGACACGTTTTATTACCCGGACAATCTATCTACAACTCACGTTCGTTACTTGCATACAGCTTTGTCCCGGCCAGGATTGCTGCTCACGACACAGCTGGAGCAGAGCGTCTTGACTGTGGGTTGTAAGTTGTTTAAGCCTGTATAGAATGTTGTGAATAATGAAGAGAAATGCCTCGGTTATAATTAACAAACATCATGCCTGTTGATTCACATAGACCCCAAAGCGTGTACTGTAAAGATAGTCACATGGTAGAAACTTTAGTCTAACAGCAGATATTGCAACGGGAGTCAGACAGAGGAGTGATGTGTTAGATCAGGTTTCTCAAACGGGGTTTTGCTGAACCTTAGGGTTCTGCGACAGGTAGTGAGGTGTTCCGCGAGAGATCGTGATTAAAGAAAATAAACGCTCAAAGTTTTGTATAAAACTGTTTCTTATGCGATATGTTTTTTTCATATTGCTTTGACCTATGATTTTACTACTCAACATTGTCAATAAATTTTCATATTGTAAACAGAATTAATTACAATCAATTTACAACCTGAATTTAAATTACAATATACCGATCATACAAGCTAGAAAAAGTAAGTCCCATTTAGGCTTAAGCCAGGTATTTAACAGACGTTTATTGTGATTGCCTTATGAGTTTTTAAAATTTAGGAAAGAGAAAGAAAGAGATTAATTTCAAGAAAAGTAAGCTTAGCTTAGCTACATTTTTTTTTTTAAACGTACGCCCGCTATTACTCGAGGCGTAATCTCAGGTTAGTATGTCTAACCTGAGACTGATTTTATGTGAGTATCCTATTTTCCTGTACGCTGTCAAGTGTCTTCTCGCCATTCAGGCAGATACTCGCCTTCTTCGGAGAGAACTACATGTTTTATTTTCAAGATCATCATCATGTGACATATTCTTTCCAGAACGTTGTCTCCATTACAGCTGCTCTGAACGCATCACGATTCTGGGCAAGTCGACCTGCATCAGCCAAAGACAAGTTCAGACTCTCTGTGATGTCCTGGGTCCACCGTCGTCTAGGTCGACCCCTTCCCCTTTTTCCAGGGACCATGCCTTCCATCACTGTTTTTTCCAGACTATTATGTCTTTTTATATGACCGAAAAATTTCAGCTTCCTTATTGCGATGGTATTTAGGAGCCAATGTTCCTGTACGTTTAGTGAGTGCAGTACTTATTTTCAAGATAGGTTGGTTAAAAAGTCATTTTCAGTTTTAAAAACGGAAGAAAACTACTCTTGCACACACAATATTTCATTAGCGTCTTGTAGAGTAGAAATTTGTGATTAGACTTTTAGGTCTACTTGGATAAGATAACAAAAAAAAAATTAAGTAGGACATTAAAAAGGTAAAAACAAGTTTCTTCTACCTACACTACTGACTTGCATTAAAGTTTATGTCCTTTGTGGGGAGGGGTCAACACACAAAAACAGTAGGCTAATAAGTTGGCCAAAATAGACAGATCCACAGACAAAAATTGTTCTCTACCCAAAAGAGCATTTACAATGTGTGTTGAATTATTATATTTACAACTACTGATTATGCTAACGTACCATGAGCTTTAGATATAATATTTTTTATGCACGGGTTTCCAAAGACATGAAAATAATTTCAACCGTTCCCCACAGGATAAAAATCGTTGAGAAAGCTTAATTATTGACGACCTCTGTCCAGTACTGTTGTCATTATTCTAATTAGGCGGGATCGCCCTTGGTACATATCCGGTGTTACGTGCTGCGAATCATGCTAATTACCCCTGTCTTCGAAGCACTATGTTGTTGGTGCCTAGCTGGCAAGGAGGATAGTGTGATTCGCTTCTGCAGCTAGGCGGGAATGCCGTTCGGAAGGTCCTAGGTATGATTCTCCGTTAAGTCACTCACTTCTGTTGTTTTTCTGTTGTCTAGTTTTCTGCTTTATTATTTCTCACGAGCGCATGAAACACGTGACCTTTATATGTATAATATTTATAAGTTTTATCGTACCATGTTTCTTCCCTTCTGATTGAATCACGTATGTGACTGTCCAATGATTTAAGGTGATTGTATGACAACACCACAAAGTGATGTCTTGTTATGTACCTTCTTGGCGCACTTGTGGTCCACAATTAACATAACGCTAACTTTGTTAAGCTCCATGTAGTGTCACGCAGAAAACTGATAAAGCAAGAAGGCATTTAAAAAATTGTTTAAAGTATCTGTAGACATCATGGTACTGTGATGATCTTCAAACAATTAAGTAATGCTTAGGCACAGTTTGTGACGTTTTTTGTCACGTGGTTTGGTTAGAAGATAAGAAAGTGATAAGATGTAATCGTTCATGCCATGACAACCGTTCTAGTGCGGCTTCCCTGACAGGTAAATATGCAGTTCTCTAGGAAATTATTTAAGTCAATGTTTTATGACTTTTCATGTCTCTTCTTTGTGACGCGAGAAACATGTTTTCACATTGTTACACTCACGAGCACATTGTGAACGTATTCCACTCAGTCATTCCTGCCATTCAAGATGTGAGCTTCTTGTGTGATTGTGCACGTGATGCATGTGATATTCCTTTTTACGAGATGTAATACCTTGTCATATTAGTTTCTTTTAGTGTGAAATTATATTTGATTACTTTTAGTACAAAATATTCAGGAAAATTCGCATTTCGGCGAGACGTGATAAAAAATTTTACTTTTAACTTTAACTTTAGCACATTCTAACCCAACATTAACGGCAGTATATGGTGGTATACGTTATTTTGGTCATTAAAACAAACATACAGTGTCTCCTTGTTGAAAACCTTAATGGGGGGGGGAGGTCGGGGGAGAGAATTGACAGCAGACGTGCAAGAGCAAGACAGTGATACAAGTGGTAAGATAGCATCAAGAGATGGACAGGAAAGAGTCTATCATGATAGGAAACTCTATCCAGAGCGATACACTCTAAGTGGGGCGGACCCACCTGGGTCATGACTATCAAGTGTCTCAGCCTCCTGTTGTCTTGTGTCGAAAATGAACCCATTCCACATTGGATGCAGCTTTAAAATCCACAATTCCGCCAGCAGGAGGCAATTGTGAAAGTAACAAACTGAAGAAAAATTATGGCGGTCGTTCCGCAGCACACCACTGACACGCCTGCGTGAAGCCGACGAGGCGTGAATTCTTTGCGAGCCGGCCTCTGAAACCTAACTTCGCCTGACACCCCATATAATTCACCGCCTGTTTCTTGTAACGCCGACGTCCTTTCACCAATACAATGAAAAACTCGATGTATTGCGGACTAAGAAAAATGTCAGGGTGTTTCCTATACCGCAGGTGAGACTAGATTTTAATGTCCCGAATTCCATAGCCCATTGCGTTGTTCCATAGCCAGCATGATCCCATTTCCGCAGTTTCACTAAGCCTCTTCAGTGCCCTTGTTCTCGACTGTCCCCTCAGCCCCAAAAGTTTCAATAAATTATACACTGATGCTGCCACGAGCCCTCTTGCACCCACCTCAACAGCCATGACCATTGCAGTGAATCCATCGTGTCTCAGATCCGTAGCCAGATCAATATACTTTGCCATTTTGAACGAATGTTGCTCGTTGTTGGGTGTTCATTCTAATGGTAAAGAACTTCATTACGCGAATGGTTGCAAAGGAACTAAAATGTCAGAAAATCTTCTTCAAAACGAACTCCAACAAGTAGTGTTTAACTGGTCACTTACTGGCAGCACACAAGTCTGTGATGACTGTACATATATTTTATTTAACGTGGCACATACGGAGTGGAACAAGACGATCATAGTTACAGGTGCAAAAAGGTCATACGTCAAAAAATGTTGATAATTACTTTTCAAGTTCATGAAGATTCTCTAACAATTAAATCCTCTTATTCAAGTGACTAAGGATCACTTCCTCTACCATATCATATGTATTGCAGTCAAGTCCGTTGACCTTCTTTCAAGGACGTATCTTATGGCCAACGAATTCATTCTCAAGGAGCAATACTTCTTATCATACTTGTAACAATTCCAGACTTTTTTTTCATACGGTACTTAGGTAGCATATATATAAAATCCAAACAAAGTCATCCACGACAATACGACCAGGTTAGAGTTCTGTGTTGACTAACCTCTCTATATCCATGCCACGACTTTGGCATTGACGAAAAGACGGCATATAAAAACATGTGAAGCATACAAATCAATTAACTTCGTTTACTCGTAGGTATCCTCCCTCTACG
>JAMPIV010004598.1:0-69813 GCA_024509875.1 Oreohelix idahoensis | reverse complement strand
TATTTTATATATATATATATATATATATATTATATATATATAATATTTATATTATATTATATATATAATATATATATATATATATATTTGAATTCTAACGGAATACAAAATTCAACGGAGTATGTGTTAAAAATCCACGCTACTGATTCTTTTCAATAAACCGGTAAGTAAACTAGTTTTCTTCTTTTTGTTTTGTTACTTGAAATACAAATAATAGTACAAATATGTGCTACTGTATTTCCATCTAATTTTATTTCAAATTATTAGCTAACCTAAACGAAAATGCAAATTGGGTCCGAAACTCATGATCGGGTCCATTTTCCTGCAATACGGGTACGACCGAAAATGGCGGCCAAATTTTAGTTGTCGTCACTCTATATATCAAGGGCACTAGTGTAGAGTATATCCCAGATCATAGCCTGCAATTAGTTCAGTGTGAATAAAATAATTCATATCTGTGGTATATTGTGTTCTTAAAGGATTTTGCGAAGGTAATAGAAAGTTAGTAGATCTTGTACAGATTATTAATATTTTTTCTTATTCTTTAGTTACGAGTATTTATTTTAGCCGTCTAGCTAAATGTACGAAAGCTAGTTTTCAATTAATTCTTCTAGTACATGACCAAATAAAATCAGAAGATTTTCCTCGAAGATGATAGGCTGATATGAAGTATTTCATATTTCATACTTCACCTTCATCTACCTTGTTAAATCATCATCACAGTCTTCCACTCGCACACACTCTCATACACGATATATTTAACATCATTATAATTGAACTCACAGAAATCAATAGTGAGGAGTAGTATAAATGAAAGTCAAAAAGTGATAATACCTTGTAAGTGTGAAAACTTACGAAGACTTTTGTATGTCTAGACGCTACGTGTCTGATGTCTAACCAGAGAAAAGTTATCAAAACGGACATTAGGCTAGCAGAATTCGCCGTAGGACATCCTTCATTCCTCAATTAAAAAGGAATATTTCTCGCCCACGATTAAGACAGTGGACGCAACATTTTTCGTCACCTTATATCACGTGCGCACAAGTTCAATACATATCCAAATAGCAATTTCAGCTCCATCGGAAGCTTGCCATCGGAAGTCAAGCTAAAGAGCTTAAAAGCTGATTCTCATATTTATACCAAATGCAGCTTACTCCAAAATATATTTCATGAATCACGATTACATACTCAAGTTAATGAGTCTACATATCAAGAACATTTCGTGAAGATATCCAGTGTGGCCAGTACCCTTAGGAGATTAGACAACAGACATTTTTCATACAACAACTGTTAACTGTTGGTCAACGCTACAGATATATTGTGAAACAGTGAAGGACTGTATATCGTCACCGTTCTCAGTACATCAAAAGTTTTCATCAGAACGTCATCGACTTAGAGATACCTCCCTCGACATAACTTATAACAACTTGGGACATTCTATGCATACATGTGAATCGCCCTACCCGGGTGAAGGGTTTAGAGACACATGGAATGTGTAGATTACTCACAATTTTGGTAACACATATCATATCACATAATCATCATTTCGCTTTACACACGCTCATTCTTCTATTTAATTAACCACAATATTACTATCTCATCTGTGTGTTTTTTTGTGTGAACCATCTTTTACCATCATCACGTTCTAACCCCTACTAGCCCTATATGTGTAGATATTTAATTAATAAACTCACTAATCGTTTGATCATTATCTAATTTGTTAATGTATCATTCGTGCTTTCGGTGTTAAATATTTACATATAGGTAAATTTCTACACTCAGATGAGGTTGGGGGCATTTTCTGTTACGGAATCTAACGGCAGAAGCTAAGGTCGTGGGGAAACAGAACTCTTTCCATAATTCACTAGAAAACACTGTCCAGTGGAAAGCATTCGCATTCTCTTCTTCTTGTCCTTATCTCGGATAGGTCTCCATCCTTTCTTAACGAGTCAATTTTTGGAGACCTCCTACCTAATATCTCACAGGCTATTCCTGGCGAAAACTACTGTCGTAGTTGCCCCAAGACTCACCACACGACATGCTGCATAAAGCTTGAGTTATTTGTAGCAGTATTTAAATTGCTACAATAGTAACTCAGGCTTTTATTTTTTTAACAATGATTTAGCTTCGAGCTCCACTCACATATCCATGATTGCATCTTGTTCATGTCACGAGTGGTTTTTATTGAGTCTGCCTGAGACCAGACAAAAAGTCTGAGTGACGTCTGAGAAGATAGATACGTAATGGTGTTGAATGTGGAGAGAGTGACTTATGGTTATCAGGAGTAGAGAACATATACTGACTCTCCCCTCCTGCCACTCGAGAACTATGTTTTAACTACTGTCACACTGCTTCTCTCTCTTCTTGGAGATAAGGTTTACTACACATTAGTGACTCCACAAATAATCAATGTTAATTATCAAGGTTAAGTACAGATAGGAAGTAGAGTCCGATCCGGTGATGAATTGTCTAGTTTATTAACAACAACAAAAAACTATGGTAATGTCAGTAAATTTCAATCACGAAAAGTCAACCATTAACATGCATGTATCAATTTGAGAGACAAATAACGCTAGAAATAATAGGTATCAAAGGTAAATCAACTTAGAGTCACCACCCTCTATCATTGGGCAGATGCTCTAATAATCAGGCTGCAGGGAACCCTGAAATTAAGATAAATCCCTACACCACACTTATGGCCCGCTGACTTTTTCTCGTCAGCAACACAGCTATTAATTTCACTAAATGTCCCTGCCCACAGTTTATGCAAACTCTTTTCCTCCCAACTGCTTTTTCTGAGTGCACTCTCCCAATTAGCCCTACTCCGTTGGCACACGTGCGCTTATACTCCACTGGGATTACAGCTGACTGACAGATAGCCGTCGGAGAAATGGTAACCCTCTCTTCTCCGGGTTTTTTTCTCTGACAAATCCGTGAAAATTATAACCCCACTGTGAATCCACCACTGCAAGAAAGAAATGCTAAGGACTGATGTAAAATCCTCCAAATGCACACATAGGATGTGTATCCAAGATCTAAATGGATGTTGGTGAAGGCGCCCAGATTGTATTATGCGTAGGAGGTATTAAGTCTACGATGTGCTGTGGCGAAATAGTATGGATGAGGTAGCTATGCAGTTGACGCCAGTGGATCATGGGCTCTCCACTGATTCTGCAAGGTGTCGTTTACAAATATTCCCAGCAGGGGAAATTACCCGTCGTAGGGAGTCGGACTGAAAACAACTGCAGTTCGTTGGGGACACCCCCAAGTGAGGGGGTAGCTGGTGTATCCGGCCTTTATAGGAAATCAATTACAGGCCGATGACTTCAGAGTTTACTCCGTTGGAGCTTATCGGTGGCTGCTGAAATGAAACCATAGTCGAAAATATCTGATCATCAAACCGACATCAAATCAAAACAACAATGAAAACAAGTCAAAAACAGGTACAGATAAATTGTTATTATAGTGCGTTTCACAATGTTTGCCGCTGTTTAATATTCAATATCTCTGCAACCACTTGATCGTAATTGTTGCAACTTTGCATATGAACTAATGATCGCTATGTCCCGAGGGGGACATTTTTTTCCTCGTTAACAAACTTATGGTTTTAGATTTTCTTTATTTAAAGTATACAAAATCGACCACCTCCTAGTCCAACCATGTATTGAGAAGGCTTACCCCTTCATATTTGTGAGCTATTTCGATTTAACTTCTTGAACGCATTTCATGTGATTTTCCCAGTGTTTCAGCTCACTATCGCACTGTTTTGAACATTACATTGATCCTTCCGGTGCGTTCAGTTACCGTTCTACTGATTGTGTATTTCAGTGCATAGGCGTATCTTGCGGTATTCTAGGGTACAATGGGTATGAAAGTCAAGTTCCTTACACTGCATACAATGGCAGTGAAGATGTATAAATATTTCTGCAGAGAAGCTAAGCGTGGCAAACTGTATCGGAGTCTCTCAAATCCTGAAAAGAGAACTATTCACGCTTTGGGTTTAAGTAAACGCTCATTTCACCAATTACTCAAAGCTAATGGAATTTTCAGTTCAATCAATACCAGGACGCAAGGAAGAAAAGAAGAAGTAGATAGTTTTGACAGGGATGTGATTAGAAAAGAGATTTGTAGAATGTTCAATTCCAAAGAAACTGTGACACTAAGAAAACTGAAAATTCGACTGAGAACACACAATGACATTGATGTGTCGAAATCAACATTATGGAGAACTGTTAGAAGCATTGATTTACGTTTAGGAAGTATGCTAGTGGAAGAAACGTCATCTGCGTGAAGCCGCACTTAGTATCTATGAGAAGTAAATATTTACGTGAAATACCGGAAATGCGTAATCAAGATTATGATATTGTGTATGTGGATGAAACTTGGATCAATGCACACCACACAAGTGAAAAGAAATGGCAGTTATCAGATGGAACGATTAAAAGATGTGTACCCAGTGGAAAAGGACAACGTCTGATAATGGCACATGCAGGCTAATGGGCTAGTGAGAAATGCTGAACTTATTTTCACTTCCAATTATAGGACAACCGGGACTATCGTACCGAGATGAACGGTAACATATTTAGAGAGTGGATTGAAAATACTCTTCTTCCGTCCCTAGACAGACCATCCTGTCTGATAATGGACAACGCATCATACCACAACGCTGTGGCAGAAGAAGACAAAATCCCGACATCTTCGAGTACAAAAGATGAGATAAAGATTTGGCTTAGAAAAGAAGACATTCCATTTAACGAGGGGTTTCTGAAACCTGAATTACTGTCCCTTGTTAAGAAATCACAAAAGACCAAGATATTCCATATAGACAAGTTGATTCAACAGCATGGTCATATGTGTTTGAGACTGCCACCTTATCATTCACATTTAAACCCAATTGAACTCGTTTGGGCAAAAGTTAAAGGACAGGTGGCAGCTGAAAATAAAACTTTCAAATTATGCAATATGAAAGAACTAACATATGCCGCCCTCTCGCAGATAGACAAAGATTATTGGTGTAAATGTGAAGACTATGTCTTAAAAGAGGAAAATGACTATTGGAAAAAAAAGATGGACTGTCGTTCGTTCAGCCGAGAATAGTCATCAATATGTTAGACTCGTCTGACTCAGAATAAGTGTGTAAATACCTTATATGTTTTATATGTTTTCTCCTCCATCTATGTGTATATGTAAACCAATTCATTTCCTTTTTATCTCCAGATTTCACTACTATTTTTAACATACATAGTACTTTCACCTCTTCATGCATCCATTCACGTTTTAGTATAAAAAGTAACATTTACAACGAATAGGTGTTATTATTCTCTCAAATATTTCGAAGAAATAAAAAAGGACCTCACGTAGTAATCAGTTAACAAACCCCTCTAACATTCGAATTGTATAGACGCCTATGCCGAAAATATGCAACTTCCGTCATTTACGGTAAAATTTTTTCTTCCAGGAAAAAATAATTACTTCGATGAAAAAGATCAAAGGAATTAGCCGTTGTAAGAAAAGAACACTACCTGCAACATTGAATTTTATAAAAACGTTGGGACATTGAAAATATAAGACCACATGCAAAAAATCATGTTTATCAGTGCAAGGAATATGGAGATATTTGAAGTCAATCGTCGACCGATCTTTTTGAAACGCACTATAACAATCCTTTCACACCCCACGCTGGGCCAGTGCTGAACTGAGTCCGCAGTAATTTATCTCACCCCTTCTCTCTCACTGACTGTTACTCGTCAAGCTATCCGACATGCATGTCTACCTGTGGCCGTGTATGGTTATACGGCACTAGTAGTTATATTGATTTTATTTAGTCAGAGTTAATCCTTCATATGTTGTGGTGGTTCAAGTGATAACTGGCCTTCCGCCAGAGATGGTGATACTTGACCTTTTGTTAATTCATTTCAACCCAGGAATGTTCTTCCCTTTGAGTTTGGTGATAAGCAAAACAGTTTCAGCACAACAACGTATATCCACGAGAAATTACTGTAAATTTCCACAAACTTCAAATGTAGAAAATTATATTAGAGTTTATTGATGACATTAGACAAACACTGTAAATTTCACAAAATGATGGTTGTTTATCCAAAATGAACAATCTATAATCCAACTGAATAATTTACACACTTGTATACTAAAGAAAAAATCTTGTCTTGGTATCCTCAAAGACGAAGTTCTCCTAACGCTATTTGTAAAAATCCTCTAGTCTAAAATCATGGTATCCTTGGAATCATAAATCCTAAAATCTCTGCCTATCGCCCACAACTCTTCTATTTATACTATTTCTTCTTTTTTTTCCCGCCTTTTTCCACACGACCCGTCCTTTTTTCACACGACACAATAATTAACATTTGCACTCCTCTCCTCAGCTTTTCGACCTTTTTGCACACGACATTCTGTTATTTCGACTTTATTTTCACATGTGTGATCTTTTCCAACTTAACAATAGGATTAAAAACAACCAGATCACACAAACATTCATTTCCCACTTTCGCGCTTATAAAACCCATTCATTATTATCTGGGACTGACCTACGTTTGCCCTGTCAGAGCAGTAACGGCAACTGAACTTTGAATGAATGCTGCGTTTTGTGTAAAAAACGTCTTATTTGCATTTAAGGTCTGTCATTCTTACATGTATCATCTTCTAGCACATATAAACGCTTAGCGTTAAAGTAGGAGGGACAAAGCTAGCGTGAAAGGCCAAGCGGTCACATACATCCCTGGCCACACAAATGTATCCCAGAGGGAGACATTTGCGTACTATCAACTAAGTACCTCATGCTAGTGACTGTTATAAACGACTAATCTATTGGTTGAATCTCTTAGAGAAAAAAAAAAAAAAGTTTTTTTTAAATGTTCGTAAAACGAGGGATCCCAGTATATTTATAATGCGTAAAACGGGGGATACATAAAATTTGTTAATACACTTCGCCATTGAACAGTATTGATGTACACTACTTCTTAACAATATCAATACAACGCTGTGCGTTAGTCATCACCATAATGATAACATACTTAATGATAACATTTAAATAAAAAAATAAAAAGATTAAAAAAAAACAAAAATATAATCGCATACGATTTTCATGGGTTGTGCAAACAACACAAATAAAAACAAAACAAAAAAATACTTTGGCAATATTTAACAGAATTGACTAATATTCATTAAGTATTTAACAATCTTAAATGTAGTAGCTGCGACGAACATCAGCCTAACAGCATAGAACTAATGGTCAAACATCAGACCGTGGGACGCAAAAAAAAAATGTAATATACGAGCTCGTATATATATTATGACATGGGAATATACATACATGGCAATGTTAATCTATAAATTTATTATTTAAAAAATATGAACTGGAGCTGTACGCTCTCGTAACTGTCAATATAGAACGTGGTAAATATAATACAATCATATGATACAGGCGACCCCTGCGGTCAGTGATTTACCAGGATGTATATGGGTCTTAAACACCAAAAATCTGGACAAGTTTGGTGAACTGTCTATCTGTTCGTCGCACAATATAAATATAGCATTATTAATCTGGTTACATGGAGTTACAAAGTATTTATTAAAAAATGTCTCTAATCTCCAACTTATGTAATGGTCGTTAGTATGAGGGAGGACAACTATACCGATACAAATAACTATCGGGTGTTGGAGTATGAACTATCTCAGTTACCCTGAACCAAGTACCAAACTGTTTATAGGTTTGTCATCAAATATAAAATCTGCATACAAATGCAAGTTCATAATAATGGACAACAATTTGTCAAGAAAATATACTGTAGCGTTCCGCTTACAACGTGACAAATGGTCAGGAAAATACAGGTACATCAACATGTGATGTTTATTTCTCAATGCTAGGTATAATGGACAACAATTTGTCAAAAAAATATACTGTAGCGTTCCGCTTACAACGTGACAAATGGTCAGAAAAATACAGGTACCTCAATATGTGATGTTTATTTCTCAATTCAAGGTTTAATGGACAACAATTTGTCAACAAAATATACTGTAGCGTTCCGCTTACAACGTGACAAATGGTCAGAAAAATACAGATACATCAATATATGATGTTTATTTCTCAATTCAAGGTTTATCAACATGTGAACATATCCGTTACCATGTTAGCGATTTCTCATGGAATCGTCATGGTGTGCATGTAACAATGTAGTATTTCGCCAATCCGCGAACTGTGTTGATTAACATATAAGTTTTACCCAACTTGCAAAATACTTGTATATCACCAAGTCAAATTTTAGGTGAAAATATATATGTCTCAGTTATTTAGTGGAGTGGTGTGTATATTGGGATAAATGACGGAGTAGGGTTTATCACCGTGGGAGGGGAAAGAATGTCAGTCATGGGAATGTACTCGGGGGTCTTAGGGGCGTTAGCTGTGTCAGTGGGGGTAACAATGTCCTCATTATCTTTTACCGATGTCCGCTGTGGACATCTCATCTTCTTGTACACATGGTATTTGTCGTAACAGCATCATTAAGAAAAATCGCCAAAATACATTCTTGATGCGATTGAACATTATAAAACGATCTTTCCATAACACAAAAGGAAAGCGGTGGGTTAACACATTCAAAAAAAGAAATTCTCATGTGTCACAAAGGAAAAATATGTGTGTGCGTATAGTATGTTTGCTTTTGTCACTAAATTCATCAAGAAGGGGAAAAAAACAAAAAAATAAAAACTGTTGTAAAGCATAAGTCCTGTTATAAAGATTTTCAAAGGCAAAAGTGGTGTAATTTGTACAGTGGGTACTCTTCTAATCATAAAGATTTCCAACACTTGGAAAAAAAATTTTTTTTTGGTATAACTAGAGAACTTAGATAATTTAAAGTTCTGTTTAACCTGGATAACATAGTGTTATAGAATGTTTGCAAAAGATCTTCAATTTCTTGACATAGCGGTGTAAAAAATGTAGTCCTAATGACAGTCCATGTCGACGAAGAATCTGAAATAATTGTATAAAATTAAAACACAATGTTGTGACTCCATAATAACTTGTTAGTATGTGTGGGTGTTGTAGACGTCGTAACTGTCAATATCGTCAGTATCATCAGCAGGATCTTGACTGAGGCTGACATCTTTCTGAAAAAATAAAATTTCCTACAAAAAAAAAATAATGGATGCTAGTGACTTTAGATGATGGGGAACGAGGGAGAGTACTATTTGTAGAGAGAGACTTCGTTGGGTACTTTAGCTGGGTGAGTACCTTTTTTATTAGAGAAGATTGATTCTCCAATAAACCAATAATCGTTGAACTGGACGTTTACAAATTTGACATGAGGAAGTTGGCGATTTCCATCAATATAACTTTTGTCAATCGTTGATCACAAGAGGATGGCGTATTTCGCACTGTTGAGTGGGTGGTGGTTGCAGTTGTCGAGGGTAAGGATGAAATAGTGTTGAAATTGTGCACCTCATGCTGCGTGTTGTGTGGCTGTCTGCGTTTTCCACTCAATTTCATACGTACTTGCTCTTGAGGCAACCGGACACATTTTGTTAACGGTGGTGAGTTATCTGTTGTTCCAGAATATGGGCGCTTCGTTGCTATGTGAAATTCAGTGTTGCGTGGACTGATCACTCTCGGGATCTGCTGTATCTAGGTCAGATTCGTGTTTGAATGGAGGTGGTGGAAGAATAAAATCTTCCTCAAGTGTGCATGTAGCGCTGTCTGTTTTTTCTTCATTAGATTGTGCTGTGTGTCGAGTATCATTATCTTGTTCAGAGGTGTGCCGTTCTGCTTGTGAAACAGCGTTGTCTGTGTGTTCGTCGCAATTTCTATTGTTGCTCTCTGATTCTCTGCGGCAATATGTATTTATGTTCTCAGATTCTCTGCGTGAGGTTTTTGACGTATCTGTGGAATGATAGTGGTTCAATGTGGCTTTATGTATGGGTCTGCCATTAGATAAAACTGGTGGTGCTATCGGGCGATGAGTAGCTTTCTTAATTTGTGCTGCATGAGCTTTGGTGACTATGTTCTTCTGTCATCGAATGTTCGCTTCACATAATCACTAGGGTTGCGACGGGGGTCGCGTAAGGAGTATGCTGGGGCTGATGAAGGGGTAGGGAATGATGGTTGTGATCATGTGAATAACGTTGCGAACACCGATGTGTTGTTTCTGTGTAGTGCAGCTAGATTTTCATGTCTTTCTTGTGATAAGTTCTTCTGTAGGGCTTCTTTGTGTCTTCTTAACTGTGTCCTCCACATACTCCTCTTGCATCATATCGTTCATAAGCTGTCTTACCTCTTTTTTTCTTCATTCTCTGACTTCGATCACGATTTGCTTGCTCTATTCTTCTCTGGTGTCTCTTCATGTTCTCGTCATCCAACATTTTCGTTAGAACCATATCTATTTCAATTCTTGTTTCTGGAAAGTGTGTATGATACCTTTCCTCTAACAATCTCCATACTATTCTGTTTGTCGGTTCTTCCCGTTTTCACTGAGTGGTATGTTAGATTTTATGTTATTGTCTAATATATGTGACGATGTTTCCTTTCCTCTCATGACGACTTTATCATTTTGTGGTGGCCCCAAGTGTGACGCTTCAGCATATATCTCTGTTTGTGTTGCTGAAACTGTAGCTCTATTCTCTGTTTGTGTTGCTACACTGATCATCATTGTTTTCTTCACTTGTAGTTCGTGTATTTCTTTAGGTTGACTATTGATCATGGGGGCCCATTGCGTCTCATTTGATCTCATAAAACCGACCTGGTGATGGCTGTTAAGTGGTGTTCTCCATTGTTTTAGAGGTACCCTCATTCCATCTTCTGTCGTTATTAAGCAAGTTTGTCAATGGTTGAAACATTTTGTACTGCCCATATCTTTCGTTGTGTGATTCCGTTGATAAAATTTCTAACAGCTATGCGATGGTGTCTTCTATTTAGACTACTCCAATCTGCTCTTGTTTTGACAGTGTCTCTTTCCAATTTTCTAATATGTTGTTGTTGCTGCTGTTGTTGCTGTGCATATAACGTATGTTGTTGTTGCTGTTGTTGCTGTAGTGCATACAACGCCTGTTGTTGCTGCAGTTGTTGCTGTAGTGCATACAACGCCTGTTGTTGCTGCAGTTGTTCTTGACTTTGATCCATTTTATTGATTATGCCTGTCTGTCTTCACCAAAGAAAAGGGCAGGTCACGGCGCCAATTTGAAGATATGTGGCCGTGTATGGTTATACGGCACTAGTAGTTATATTGAGTTTATTTAGTCAGAGTTAATCCTTCATATGTTGTGGTGGTTCAAGTGATAACTGGCCTTCCGCCAGAGATGGTGATACTTGACCTTTTGTTAATTTATTTCAACCCAGGAATGTTCTTCCCTTTGAGTTTGGTGATAAGCAAAACAGTTTCAGCACAACAACGTATATCCACGAGAAATTACTGTAAATTTCCACAAACAGCAAATGTAGAAAATTATATTAGAGTTTATTGATGACATTAGACAAACACTGTAAATTTCACAAAATGATGGTTGTTTATCCAAAATGAACAATCTATAATCCAACTGAATAATTTACACACTTGTCTACTAAAGAAAAAAACTTGTCTTGGTATCCTCAAAGACGAAGTTCTCCTAACGCTATTTGTAAAAATCCTCTAGTCTAAAATCATGGTATCCTTGGAATCATAAATCCTAAAATCTCTGCCTCTCGCCCACAACTCTTCTATTTATACTATTTCTTCTTTTTTCCCGCCTTTTTCCACACGACCCGTCCTTTTTTCACACGACACAATAATTAACATTTGCACTCCTCTCCTCAGCTTTTCGACCTTTTTGCACACGACATTCTGTTATTTCGACTTTATTTTCACATGTGTGATCTTTTCCAACTTAACAATAGGATTAAAAACAACCAGATCACACAAACATTCATTTCCCACTTTCGCGCTTATAAAACCCATTCATTATTATCTGGGACTGACCTACGTTTGCCCTGTCAGAGCAGTAACGGCAACTGAACTTTGAATGAATGCTGCGTTTTGTGTAAAAACGTCTTATTTGCATTTAAGGTCTGTCATTCTTACATGTATCATCTTCTAGCACATATAAACGCTTAGCGTTAAAGTAGGAGGGACAAAGCTAGCGTGAAAGGCCAAGCGGTCACATACCCGTTAGCTCGCACATGCGTAATCCGGGGGGGGGGGGAAGGGGTTACCCCGACTGGCAAAAAAAGGGGGGGGGGGCGGTTTAGGAAGGTAAACATTCCTGGCCGTTAGCTCGGCATCGGACTGACCTTATAATATATGCCAGTCTGGCCGAACGCACAGGCGTTTAAAACACAATCGCCAGGCTGGCAGTACATTCAATCTCATTATATTTACATGCATCTATATGATACAACATATAATGCTACTGTTGGGAAATCTTTAACTGAGTTAAAAGTAACCATACAGTATACAAGTAATCAAGTAAAACAAATTTACAGGTAGTGAAAAATTATACACTGGTCTACGGCAGAGGCCGTAAAAACAAAGAAAAAAGCTTATTATTACACTCTGTGTTAACGATCATTCTCTCAGTGAAACCAGTCAAATATTTGGACACTACGTGAATAAGAAGGTTCTCTAGCCAAGCTTCCGTGTAGCAGTTTAAGGTACACAAATTTTAGGCTTAGAAAACAAAACCGTTAGTGGCATAACATAATTTCCACACACAAAAAGAAAATACTATTATAGCTCCTGGTGTTTGTCAGGTAGTAGCCAAACTAAGAATCACTAGAACCCGCTATAATGGCTTACTCTGACTTGTTATAAAACCCAAGAAAAAATAATGCTCTCACGTTACTTAAGAATTCTTACGGAGAATCGTGAAGTATCTCCCACTTTAAACAGTAGCAGGCAAACTGCACAGAAGATCTCTAGCACTCACGACAAGAGTTCTCGGGACTGAATGGGATTTAGAAGCAGAAGAGAATCAATTATATAGTAGGAATAGAGTTGCAGGTGTTCGAACACCTGGGTTAACATCTGCGTAGAGAATGCAGAAAACAACTCGTAACTATAACCGAGCGAATCTCTTGGCCACGCACTTAAAGAAGACTATGCGCAACAGAGTGACGATCTTACGTTTGAGAAAGTCCCAGACTTTCCCTGGCTTCAAAACACAGGGAAGTTTTTGAACGCCATCCAGCAGCCCAGGTGTCACGGACGAGTCACTCTTTCGCCGGGCTGCTACGTAACATGACGGAACTCCAGGAACAATTTCTCGTGTTTCGTGCAAAAAAGAAAGAAACCGGAATTAGATGGCATAATAGGTTCTACCTGTGAACACAAGAAAGGCAAGAAATGTCCCAAGTGTCAAAGGCCAGGTCACATTGTGCCGGTCACCGAGTGCCGGGTTTCTGACTCGTGGTCAAAGAACTTCTAAGCAAAAAAGACGAAAATACCGCTCTCCCGCGCCAGAGAATCCTGGAAACGTCAATTATCTCCTACCAACATTAAAGAGCAGGGGAGTGAACCTGTCCGATTAAAAGTGACAGCCTAGTTACCTCACTTTAAAACTATAGAAGACCGAAAAGAATTTAAGTGGGCGAGCCCAAAAATAAAAAAGAAATAGGGGTTGGCTTACGCTCTAACCAGTGCCCAAAATTTATAACCCATTTCGTCGCAGTCCTGAGATTCAATGACTTTTATTTTCTATTTCTACATTTAAAGGCATAACAATCCAATCTGGTACATTAATTGTCTCCAGGATCCCGAAACGTACTTGAAAGTCTTCCTTTAAATTTTCTAGGGATTTGTGTATATCTTGTCGTATATGATATACTGGGCGTGGCTCCAATAGTCGCACCGCTATATTATGATGGGGATGGCCAATGGAATATTGTCAAGAAGGTCTCCAGAAATTAAAAGAAAGCGACCTATTCGAGATAAGGATAAGAAGAAGATAAAGCAATCGCTTTCCGCTAGATAATGTTTTGTAATAAATCATGAAACGTTTTCTATTTCCCTACAACATTAGCTTCTTTCTCTGATCTCGATAAAGAAAAAGCCCAAACATCCTAAATGAAAGAGTTTACCTATATGTAAATATTTAACACAGACAGCACAAGTGATACATTAAATAACTAATTAATCATCAACGCAGCTATGTAGTGGATTAGGTAAAGAGATATATATAACACATAGATGAAATGTAAAAATGTAGTTAATTAAATATGAGAGTGAACCTAAGTAAATAGTGAGATAATGATGGGATATTATATTAAGTGTTACCGCCCTGATGACCACTCTACACTGTCTACGAATCTGTGAAATTTCCTCTGTTGTATGATTATGCGATAGTTTGCATCAAATCCCAATGTAGATGTATGTTACTACGTGTGGGTTATTTTCAAGACGAGTACTTATTGATGAGACTTGCTCATGCTGTAGTCAGAACGTGTAAGATGTAATGTCCTTCAACGCTTGGAATTCTCGCTAGCTTCGACACACTGTTGACAGTTATCTCAGGAAAATGTCTGCTGTCTGACCTTGAAAAGGCACTGACTAGATTGAAGCTCTGCACAAAATGATCTACTGGTAACAAGTGTGTCTTGTGCAATGAAGCTTGCTTGAATGAATTTACGTCGTGCAATACACGATTAGATTAGATGAATTCACTTCATGCACTGACACATTGAGTAGCAGAACGTGGCTCAGGCTTTAAGCGTTAGCGTGAGTTGAACTTGAGATACAGACTTAAACTTTTGAGGATATGCGATCTTCAGTCAGAAATACGCTTGTGAGTGAGTTAAACTTGATATAGTGGAGAATCAACTTGTGCGTGCTTTAACTTGGCTCGGGCGATAAGCTTTTGAATTATCTCTCTCTCTCTCTCTCTCTCTAGATATATATATATATATATATATATATATATATATATATATATATATATATATAAATATATATATATATATATATATATATATATGTTATTGTGAGAACGCGATAAACAGATGACTAAAATGTTGCGCGAGCGACGTGTACAAACGCCTGTGTGAAGATCTTACTTTTAACTTAGGAAGCGTATGATGTCCTATCTTATGAATTTGCTATCCGGACGTACACTTACCTGGCTTCTTTCCTATTAGATTCCAAACATGTCATGTTTAGACTCAGACTTCTACAGGACTGAAAGAAACAAAGTGTCTTTATAATGTTTCACATCTAATATCAATAGTTAACTTTCTTTTTATTTTAGTCCTCATTATTGATTAGTCATAACTGATCACTTACTTACTTAGTCGTTCCCCTTCTACCGTGAGGTGCAAAGGTTTGGAAGAGAGAGCTGTCTTCCTATCGGCTGTCTTCCTCCTAGCCTGGTTCCATTCTAGTCCTCGGTCTTTCAAAGATTGTCTAATGTTGTCCTCCCAGCGGACTCTGGGTCGTCCTGGAGGTCTGGATCACTGGTTTTTTGTTTCCCATGCTTGTCGTGGTAGCCGATCTTCTCCCATTCTGCAGACATGGCCAAACCATCTTAGTTGGGACTGTTCTACTTGGGTCTGCAGGGGGTGGGATTTTAGGCCTTGACGTATCGTCTGGTTGCGGACCGTGTCTCTGCTTGTTACTTCAACCACCTTCCTCAGATACCTCATTTCTGAGGTTTGGATCTGGCTTTTGTGGGTTGTAGTCATTGCCCATGACTCGCATCCATATGTCAAGACTGGGACATAGGTAGAGCGATATACAGCCATCTTCGTTTTCTTACCAACCTCTCTCTTGCTGAGGAATCCTCGATTTATGGCCTGAAAAAGTCTCCCAGCTGCTGCTTTTCGAGTGGCCAACTCTTCTTTGATGCCTCCCTTTCGGTCTATAATAACTGATCACTCATGTTTTAATTCTCTTATTATAATATATGACAAGTGTCGCACATGATGGTGTTAAATATAGCGAGCATGAAAGCGCGTGCCCATGCCAGTCCGCAATGATGATCTAATAATCTAGATGAAGGTATGTATAAAACTATGAATTACTTCTTTATATTATAAGTCCTTAAGGAAATATCTTTTAATTAACCATTAACGAATAGAAATATTGAAGAAAAAAAACAGTCTTTAGTACATTTAGCTATCAGGCTAAGTGCAAAAAGAAATCACTAATGATGGAAAAGAAAAATTATTAATAATTTTTCTAAATTCACCAACCTTTATCCCCTTCGCAAATTCTTTAAGAACACATTTGAAAAAATTACATTCCACTGGAATGAACCAAAAATCCAATAATGGAACAGGCTAGGGTTTGGACAACTCTTCCACTAGTCTCCACTGGTGTTGTAAAAACGAACTTGACTTCTGGCGAACGTATCGTTATATTTCTGGATTGCCCATGTGTGATAAGTATGGGTCTGTGTCCTATGCCTCCACTCCTTCCTCTACTAACCCGACATCCATCTTGCCATACGAAGTCTGCATGCTCGTGCGATTTCAGTGAACATTAATCGCTAAAAGCGAGTGGGTTCTCGTTACCAACTCTTACCTCCTTGCTGGGTGTTCGGTGAAGAGATAAACCGTGGTTTGGAATTGGTCGCTTGATAAGAGATTGTATGTACTCCTTTGTTACAGCCTTCCTTTGCGGTTTTTGCCTTATGTACCATCTTCTTTTTTTAAAATTCTATTTATTTCGGCTCCCTGTATTGTCTTTGCCCGTAAACAAAGCTAAGCTTCTTAGCCGCCGTCAAAAAATCTACACTCTGGTAACAACACCATGTGCGTGTCACGAGTCTTTTGTTTTCGACCGCCAGCGGCTGGCCCCTATTGTATCCAAATGTGGTGACACTCGTTCTGTTTAACCAGGAAATTAAAGTATCAAACGAATTTTTTCCATGGCCCATGCGGCCGTCTCCTGTGCCAAACAGTAACGTGCCAGGTGTGGTCCTAAAGACAACGTAAGGTTGAGAAATATAACAGGTGTCATGAAATATTAAGGTTTCACTTAGGTAAAAGCCGTGATTATGAACAAATTGTTTAAAAAATGATAAAAGTGCAAAAAACCGTGAGAGAAATAAAATAAGAACGCCGATGAAAAATGTTCATGACGATAAAGAATAGGACGACTATATGACATATCTCATTCTTTAATAGACCCCCTTTAGGTTGGATATCGACCACATTGGTGACCCTGGTGTAGAGCTAATATTATATTATCCCTCATAACAAATTGGAGGGGGCGATGTTTGTGAAATGAAGATTTGCATTTTCGTACGCACTAATGTGTTAAGCACGATTTAAGACAACTGATAAATTCTAATACTTTTTAGCAAATTTCCCCAAAATGATCGATTCTTTCTGATTTAAAAATCGGTTTTTGTTGAAAAATCTTTCAACAGATCTCGTTAAAATTCTCTTATTATGGAACTTTGTTTTAGGATCGTAATTCTTATTGCCAAATGCACTAAAACTATTTTCATAATGCTATAAATCAAACTTTCATACAGAAATTTATTTATTTTTTTTAAATATTATTTCTTTAAAGTAAACTTATGTATGACCCCATAGCTCATGTACTCTTTGTCGTCCTGCTTTCTTATGGTATAACAGGATTTTGTTTCGCTGATGACTTATAATGATGGAGATTAGTTTTGTATGCCACCAACATTTGAAAATATCTAACTTGGTAGAGCTGCGAGAAAAAGTATCAGATACCCCATTTTCTGATGAAAGTCATGGCAGTCATCTATTGTCTTTTTTCAACAATGTGAGACAAGTTTGTCTGTCAAAACAATATCAACATTTTACTCTGAATTACGTCCATCCTGTGTATATCTGCAGATAGCGTCGTACCATTTACTTGCAAACTGCGTCTTACAACCGATCTGCGGAGCGTGTCCTACCATGATCTACGGAGTGTGTCCAACCAAACACCTGCGGAGTGTGTCCTACCCTACACCCGCGGAGTGTGTCCTGCCACTGATGTGCAGAGTGTGTTCTACCATTGATCTGCAGAGTGTGTCCTACCAAGATATGTGGAGTGTGTCCTACCACTGATCTGCAGAGTTTGTCCTATCATGATCTGCAGAGCGTGTCCTACCACTGACCTGCAGAGTGTGTCCTACCACTGACCTGCAGAGTGTGTCCTACCATACACCTGCAGAGTGTGTCCTACCACTGACCTGCAGAGTGTGTCCTGCCACTGACCTGCAGAGTGTGTCCTACCACTGACCTCCAGAGTGTGTCTTACTACTGACCTGCAAAGTATGTCCTACCACTGATCTGCAGAGTGTGTTCTACCACTGACCTGCAGAGTGTGTCCTACCACTGATCTGCAGAGTGTGTCTTACCACTGACCTGCAGAGTGTGTCCTACCACTGTTCTGCAGAGTGCGCCCTACCACTGACCTGCAGAGTGTGTCCTACCATATACCTGCAGAGTGTGTCCTACCACTGACCTGCAGAGTGTGTCCTGCCACTGACCTGCAGAGTGTGTCCTACCACTGACCTGCAGAATGTGTCCTACCACTGATCTGCAGAGTGTGTCCTGCCACTGATCTGCAGAGTGTGTCTTACCACTGACCTGCAGAGTGTGTCCTACCACTGATCTGCAGAGTGTGTCCTACCATTGACCTGCAGAGTGTGTCCTACTATGACCTGTAAAGTTTGACCTACAACACACCTGCAGATTGTGGCCTACCCCTGACCTGCAGAGTGTGTCCTCCCATGACAAGCAGAGTGTGTTCTATCCCTGACATACAGAGTGTGTCCTACCACACACCTGCAGAGTGTGTCCTACCATGCTCATACAGAGTTTGCCAAAGGACTGATCTGAAGAGTGTGGCATACTACAGACCTCCAGAACGTCCTACCACGCAGTGTCATACCACAGACGTCCACAGTATGTCCTGTCTCTGACCAGCCGGATGTGTCCTATCACTGACCTGTAGAATAAGTTCTACCACTGACGTGCAGAATACCAGGTACACATCCACCTCCATAGAAGACTACGTCAAACCTGACCTAGATAAACACAAACGTGTTCTTACTCTGCTCCAGAAAGATTAAGACATGAAAGCAAAAAGTCAAGCGGTGTTAGCTAGCGGATTTAGCCTCGTGTCCACCGATTCTAGGTATGCAGGCCCGGCTGAGACAGTCATGTAAAGTGGTTTTTGAAAAATATCCGCACTAATCTGGTGCTACAGGGCCTGGATCTTCTTCTGTCTTAAGACAAAATGTGAAGGCAGACACCAGAATATTTAATATTAATAGACCTGGATAATATTCTGACACTATTATTGTGTTTGCCCCGTGTATTGCCAGTGTCACCGAAGGGAACGAACGAACTAACTTTATTTTCAAAGGGTTGAGAATTAGGTACGCAGGCCCGTCTGACATTCTGCCCTTCCTTTCTCTCGTCTTTTATACTGATTTCATTTATTCTCACATACATTTTACCCATCAATGTCAAGGAATCCAACGTTGTAAAGGTAAAATAATAGCATACTCACATTCACAGTATCGAATTATAAACATGAAATAAAATACGTTGAAAAGTACAAACTAAGTATTACCATGAAACAAAATATGTTGAAAAGCACTAACATCATTATTAAACCTACATTCGATATTATATCATTTGTTGGGACAAAAGAACATGACAAGCTGGCAAACTCATCGTGTACAAAATTATTACTGAAGTGGCCGATGCAAAAGTACACGAATACGTTTGTGTAGGCTTGCTCCAATGAAGTCAGCTGCATCTGTGGTCATATACACCCTAAGGTAGAAGATAAAAATTAACGAATAAACTGGAAGTAAATTAGTAATTCGCATCTTAAAATCACTGTCTGTCCATCTAACTCTGGCTATATTGCTGCCAAGATATTTGTATGATTACACATTTTGTAGTGGTGTTTCTTCAAATGTAATCTTGTTATCTCTTCTTGCATTTATTCTCATGTGTGGAACTGATGACAAGAACCAGACAAGCGTCAGAGCGACAAGAGATGAGAAGAAGATTCTGGCGATGGCTTAAAATGAGAAAAAATGTTGATTGTATTACATGACAATCTTTGTACTGGAATCACCAGTGTAAGATAGATGGAGGAAGACCCGAAAAACACAAGGAGAAGAGAGCTGGGAACAAAAATTACTTTCTCATTCCTCACGTGGTATTACTTGCTCGAGCATTGCGTATGTGGCCGGGTAGGTAGTTGGGGGTTGCTGTTTGTACAGAGAGTGTTAGATTGCTAAACTAGCTTGTACGCTAGAGATTGAAATTTCTCTCCTACAGTCTTACAGGAGTTTTCCAGGTTCTGGGACGATCCTCTAAGGTGTATTAGTTAGGAGCAGTTAACAAAGCATTATAGTTTTCTTAACAGACGTTTTTTCCTTCCTTTACAACATATAGGTGTAGCAAGGTATATAAATGGACGACCTCTCTTTGGTCTCAACGTGAATTTTATTCAACTCAACTTATATACATAATGGCGTGAAGGTTAACAGTATATTTCATTCAAATACCATGGTACATTGCTTTCATTAACATAACGTAGGGGACTGACATCATGTGAATCACTCAGATTCAACATTTGAGGAAAATTCTTCCCTGCTCAATACCATTGAATGAGTAAGTATATGTTTGCAGTTCATCACTCTGCTTGTTCATTTATTCAATAGCTCTGTTTCATACCGCCATGATTTTTCCTTTTGATTTGCAAAAACCATCCTGTCTCGACCTGTCAAATATTATAGGATAATTATGGCAACAACTTACTGTCTTCCAGTTCGGAATTTAAACACAGATAAGTACACTTTGAAATTGAAGCATGACAAACTTCAGATTTTCTAATCCCACAATTAGAAAAATCTTGATTGCAGTAAACCACTGCGTTCAGACACATCATCTTGTCTCCCAAGCTAGGCACGCACACTGACTTTTGGGTTCTGGGCCGCTGGGGAAATCGCGTCTGTTCTAAATTTTCTGAGCTCACGATTGGATAAAAACTAATCTACGCTATTTTTTTTATGGCCTGTTTCAACTATAACTTTCCGGTTTAATTTTTTTTTCTAACAAATTCTTATCAACCAAGCTATAGTCTGTTTTTGGTTAGAAGTGATAATTCCTAAAAGTGACGCACTCACTGTCACATATAGATCCCGGGGCTCCGCAAATGTATCCCGTACTGAGACATTTGAGTACTATCTATAACAAAAATCATCTCAAGAATTTCTAAGTCTAAAAAAATTCAATAAACAAAAAAAAAAAAAAAAAAAATTCAAGTTCAAAAATTTTCTAAGTCCAAAACTTTTCGGGAAAATTTAACGAAATTCCTACATCTGAGCTCCTATGTCTACATGGGACTGTCGTCTATAAAGGGGCCTCATTGATGGACATCATCTCCAAAAATTTTATATCATCTTTCATATCACAACCTTATTTCATCAAATGTACCAATTGGCAACACTGACAACAAAAATATTCTCAACATCATCCAATACAGAAGGTCGTCACTAAAAAATGTGGCGGGTGGCAACCCTGGAAAATATGAGCAATAATATATCATTTTTGCATAACTTAGTTGCATTATCTAAATGCATGTTGACAACATACTATTTGTCATTGTGGGGAGCAGGGTGTAACATCCTTTCTGTTCCTGTCATTGGTTCCATATCCTAAGGCTTCGAGTACCCTAAAAAATGTTGAAGTTATTTTCTTTCTGATGTTCCACAATCATGGGTGTAATTTATTTATTTAGTTTCCAAGTATTTACACTTTATTCATAGAGATTTTGAAGGATCCTGTCCACTTACGACTCAGCCATTTCTAATTGTTGGAAATCTTTCTTTTTTTTTCATTTTCTGTCAACACATTATTTTCATATGTGAGCCATAGCTTAAAATTATTTATTATTACTAGTCTTTTTTCAAGAAAAATCAACTTTGCACTAACTTTGTTGCAATTATCATACATCAACTTATTCAATCAATCATCAACACAATATGTTTACAACATGTCTCATTGACATAAATTTTCAATATTCCCATTTAAGACAAGGTTCCTGGCACTCTGGTTACTATGTATCCCTGTTATCTTTGGTTCCATGTATATAGTGTAACATTTTTCTTCTTTTGTTCTTTTAAGTTCAGTATATCATTTATGGCGTTCCAAAATTCCATGAAATGGGGATCCTGTCTTGTTCTCCTGTTATCACTAATAATACATCCTTAGTGAACCTTATGGGCTGTTGTTGCATACATATTTTTGAATGCACAGATTACAAATGTACGATATGTCTATTTAATATGGAAAATATATTGTTGTATTTAATTGGGTACGAAAATGCTTTCTTTTGTAAAGCCAGATAATCCATGTTTGATTTATACGTTTGATTATATGGATAATCTCCCTTGATATTGATCGGGCGTAAGAATACTTATATTTTGGCATTCATCATTTGTCATAGCCAGAAAATAGATTGATCGTTCTTAGAATGTTTATGGCCTGAATTCATATGTATTACATATTATTAGTGCAAGTAGATTCAGTCCTATATTGTATATTTTGTATGGGTAGGCAAGACTATATTCTTTATGCCGCTCTAGCGGAGGTATTGGTTGTCTTGGCGAGTCGTAATGAGTTCCGATATTGCCGCCTACAATGGCTGGTCACGCATTTCCAGGGTTGGTCCTTTCTAGAGTGGAAAATGATTTATGAAGTGATTTCTTCAGTAGGAGATTGTGTTTCTACAAGATTATAGTGTTAGAGACTCTCCTCATGTACTGTATTATGTACTATTCGGACTCAAGGTAAATCCACTCCCTTTTTGACGATCTCCTTATGGTTAGACCTAGATGAAGCAACGTATTTTCGTGCATCGTTGGTCGTTTAACTAGATATTGTTGTAGATGACAGGTTCCATCAGCGCTTATGTCTTCATGAAGTAACCTTCTGACAAAGGGACTGTATGGTAACTCTGGAAAGTTATACTTATTCAAGTTTTTAATCAACTTTGGCTGATGATTATTCTTCTGCTGGGCGAGTGAGCGAAAGCTCAGGGAAGGAGGCCATTTTTTGTATTCTTGTCATCATTATAGATCACTGTCCAGAGAACGGGTCGTGTATCTTACTATTCGGACAGTGGCATGGAGATCTCATTTATATGAAAACCCCTTATCGTGGTTTCACAGTATGATATAAACATTGAACATAAGCAACCTAAGAACTTAGCAAGGGAAAGAAGGTTCGTCCATCGAACTCTTCAGTTGTTTACCGATCCGCCTTTACTGACGCGTTCAGTCAGATAGGGGATGTGGCCATAATGTATAAAACATTGAATGCTGTTTTGTACCACCCATTATATTTGAATGTTCCATGACATGGGATCTACTATTCATGCCTGAAGATTGATGTGTCAACATGTACTTATGATCTATTCATTCTGTCCCAGTATGTGCGTCTGAATAAACTGTATGAAAAGATTCCAGCAGTCTGCATTGGTGCCTTATAGACATGAGTGAATGAGTGCTTTAGATTGGTCAAGATACGAACAGTCCATCATTCGCGTTTATAACACTCTACACTCTCACTTCATATTTACACCATCCTGCGTTGGTTGAATTGACCAAGTTAAGGGCCTGCTCCTCCTGGAGCCTCAGAGGGAAACTACTTCTTACAGCTGCCTTTGCCTTCCCTAACTCAGGACTAGAGTGAGTTACCCATTTACAGTACAGTCGTGGGTTTTTCCACTTTTTACAGTGGTGAGCCAGATTCCTGGGTCCAGCCTTCGCAGTCTTGTTATTGAGAGTCATTTACAGTTACAAGAACGTTTGTTTGACCACATCAACACCAGTAGGACAGCTATACAGTCGATGTCAGCTTGACCTATCCTATCCAGCGTATACAGTAACTAGGTCAGCGTTTGTTGACATTTTTTTTTTTCGTTGGACATTTGGCCATAGAACATACAGCGTTACACAGCAAGTTTGTTTGGAAAAGACAGCATCAGTCATCAGTGTTGGAGCATATATTTGACAGTGTTTGCGAAATGTACAGTGCAACTGAAGCGAGAAGTCTTACTTGTGATTTTTAGGAACAGTAAACAGTGGATTCTCCTGCACTGCCATAGTTTGTGTTGAACTTTAATGATTTAGGCCAGAATTAATTATTTAATAAAGTACCATACTACTGTACCATTATTCAGTACAACTGAGCCTTCTCCGCAACACATTCTATCTGCAACACATCACATTGCCATACTATTTGATAATATTATATGCATTTATGCTATTTATGTTTACATGTTTATATGTGATATTTGTTTGTACTCTGCGGGTTGTTGTTTTGGTTGGGCGGTGTCACACAACAGAGTATCCCACGTAATAGAGGGTCTGATGTGTGCGTTTCTATAGGTGCAATTTTCTTGATTGAAAATTTGCTGCGACAGCTGTTGCTATTAGTGTTAGCTGTGAAGACTGTACTCATTGTTGTTTTTGTAATATTCCTCTGTTCTTTAGTTTGTTTTGATTTGTTTGTAATTTGTTGGTCTACCCTTTTCTATTTTTCATTTCTATACACAATTTATATTTATACACTGTGGCGTTATTTGTCTTGTTATCTTATTGCAGTTATCATCACAGATTCTGTGATCATTTTCTTTGATTTTTCCTATTTAATTTAATTTGATTTCTGCAAATGTTTTCATATTGTCTTTTCTTGTTTGTCCTTTGTAATGTCTTGAGTTGACATATGATATATGAGGTATAGTTGAATACACTTATATTATAGTACAGACCAGTACTTATGATCATTGATTACACTAAGAAAGTGTACAAGACCTTTGTAAGGTTTGTCTCCCACAGTGATTGGGATAGAAAATATTATTTTGCACAGGTACTAAAGTGATCATTGATTACATTAAGGAAGTATACAAGACCTTTGTAAGGCTTGTCTCCCACAGTATTTGGGATATACAGATATTGTTTTCCACAGGTACTCAACTTATCATTGGTTATATTATAAACAAAATAACCATACAAGGTTTTCACTAAGACTAAGTCTATAGTATAGACTTGTCTCCCATGAAAGTGAAATAAGGTAATTTATTTACTTTTTCATGTTTCTGATTTAATAAGACAGGATGTCTACATTAGATTACTTTATTACACAAGGGAAATCCCTTGATAAGACTGGCAAAGAATTAGAAGAATGGCCAACTGCTCAATTCTCTATGGTATTGAAGGCAGAAGAGAGAAAACTTCAAATAGAAGAAAAAAGATTAGAAGCTGCTGCTGAGGAAAGAAAAGCTGCTGCTGAGGAAAGAAAAGCTGCTGCAGAGGAGAGAAAGCTTCAAAAAGAAGAAAAAAGATTAGAAGCTGCTGCTGCTGCTGAACAAAAAAGATTAGACAGAGAAGCTGCTGCTGCTGCTGAACAAAAAAGATTAGACAGAGAAGCTGCTGCTGCTGCTGAACAAAAAAGATTAGACAGAGAAGCTGAAGCTGCTGCTGAAAATAAAAGATTTGAAGCTGAACAAAAGAAATTGCAGATGCAGGTAGAAGAAAGGAGATTTGAGGCTGAACAAAAAAGAATAGACAGAGAAACTGAACAAAAAAGATTAGACAGGGAAGCTGAAGAAAGAAAAGCAATAAGAGAACATGAATTTCAGTTAGAGAAATTAAAATTAACAAATATGAGTAATGTTAATCAAGCACCTGGTGGTAATAGTAAACCCTTTACTTACAAAGTTAAGGTACCAACATTCAATTCTGCCAATGATGATATAACATTCTGGCTTCAGAAGTTTGAACGTGCTTGTCGGGCTCATAATGTTGATAAATCGCAATATGTTAACCAATTATCTGAGAATCTAACAGGCGATTCTCTCACTAGTCTATGTTTGGTTGAAGAGGCTGACAAGGATAATTATGATGTTATTAGGGCAGCCTTGATTAAGAAGTTTCAGTTACCAGAGGAAGGTTATCGCATGTTGTTTAAAAGAATGGTACCTGAGACGGGGGTTGAATTCTCAGAATTCATTGCGAAAATACGTCTTACATTTCAACGATGGATTGAATTATCCAAAATAGAGAAAACATATGATGCTCTTATGAATTTGTTGCTCAGAGACAAGGTCATGTCTTCTATCAATAAACATTTCCTTGAATTTCTACACGAGCGTAAGCCACAAACACTAAAACAAATGCAAGAATATTGTGACCAATACGTTACGGCACACCCGGACGTAACTCTTAGCAACACTAAGATTAAAGAGGGTATGCCGGTTGCTTCAGCAACACAGTACAATCCAAAGTACCCACACAACTTTCAGGGAGCTCAAAATAAATTTGACAAAAGGGTTAATTGGCGTAATCATCAAAACCAAGGTAACCAACCAAATCATGGTTCTTCTTCTAAATTCTGGAAACGGGTTGACAGTCCTCGATACAGGGGTGGCCATAACTATAGAAATTTCCGTAGAGGAAGTAATAATAGAAATTACCAGGGTGTTCCTTCTTGGACACAACGGGATCAATCCTACAGGGATTCTCACTATAATGAGCATGATGATTATAATGATGAACATTATGACTCAAACCCAAACAGGGGTTATAACAGAGGGAATAATAATTACAGAGGCAACAATAATCGAGGTAGATCACAACACAAAAGACATGGTAAATCTCATTACCAGGCTAACTCTGCACAACAAGAGTTTCATGAAGCCGGTAAGCAAACCAATGATAGGAAAGACTCTAATAATGTGGGATGTTCTGCTTTCGATTTTGACAGAGCATTTCAGTGTTCCCAATGCAAAACATTATTCGAGCCAACCACAGTTTCGACTTTAAGCTGTGGTCATCCTCTTCCCGCTCTCCCTGCGTCAGTCGCGCATAATGGAAGAGGGGCTCTTAAATTAAATAATGGTTTAGTAGATGGTACTCCGGTCTCAATTCTCTTTAATTCCGGGTGCACCACCATTGGGGTGAGGCAGTCACTTATAGATCCTTCTCGAGCCACTGGCAAAATAATCAAATGCATAACATTTGGTGCAGAGGAAGTCAAAGAGAAAATAAGAGAGAAGAAAATGGCATGGAAACAATACTTAGGAGCTAAAAACACAACAGGACAAATAGAAAAATATAGAGAATATGTGACACTCAGAACAGAAGCAAAGAACAAAGTGCTAGCAGCGAAACAGAAGTCCTGGGAAGAATTTGGAGAAAAGCTAGAAAAGATGCACAAGAAAACCAGAAATTGTTCTATAAGACCCTAAAGAACATGAGGAAAGAAAAACAATGCCCTCTCAAATTTATAAAGGACAAGCAAGGCAAATTGCTTACTGCCCCGAAGGAAGTAATGGAAAGATGGAAAGAATATTTCTCAGAACTCCTGGATGGTGAGCATGATGAAGCATCAGAAATGATAACCACTAGCACAGAAGAGAAAACCAATGATGGTGAAGATGACATAAAGATGAAAGAACTGAGGGCAGCACTAGAGAAAATCAAGATGGGCAAAGCAGCAGGGCATGATGGTATAACACCAGAAATGGTTAAGTACATGGGAGCATCAGGCGACCTATTACTCTTAAAGGTCCTACAGGCAGCATGGTGCAACAAGACCATACCAAAGGATTGGGAGATTGCCATCATAACACCAATTTTCAAAAAGGGTGACAATCGACAATGTGGAAACCATAGAGGCATATCCCTTCTCAGTGTCCCTGGTAAAATCTACTCTAGAATCCTAGAGCAGACTCCGACGCCTAGCTGAGCCACAATTGGATGAGGTCCAGTGCGGATTCCGAGCAAACCGAAGTACTCAAGACCTAATCTTCACACTCAGACAGCTGAGTGAAAAGGCCCTTGAGTATAAGAGTGAGATCCATCTTTGTTTCATAGATCTGGAAAAGGCGTTTGACAGGGTCCCCTGGAGCAAACTTTGGGACTGTTTGGCAAGGAAGAATATTCCAGCACCTCTGATTCACGCTATACAGAGCTTCTACAAGTCTTGCAGAAATTATGTAAGGACAGCAAACCATAAGTAAGAAGAGTTCAGGACCACCACTGGTGTAAGACAAGGTGATATCCTATCACCTTACCTCTTCATACTCCTTATGGACGATGTCATCAAGGCATGTAAGGAGAGAACAAGAAAGTATTCAGTGGGGTACTGGAAGATGAGACAGGTCTGTATTTCGGAGCTGGCATTTGCTGATGATGTTGCCCTGATTGCTAAATCAGAGGCACATCTCCAATCCAACCTGCAAGTCTGGAAGGAAGAGCTGGAGAAGAGAGGGATGGTGTTACGGTATATGCTATTAACGCCGTCTGCTAAAGGTTAGCGGACGTGCAAATGTAAAGGTTAAGACATTTAATATATTGCGATAGATGTTTCAATTATTGAACGCTCCATACACGATCGATTATGACGTGTCTAGCGTTGTTTGGGACACAGTCGGTAACTAGGAGACGCTACCCATTGTTACTTGACCGCCAAGCTGAATAGCTGCGTTTTGTTAACCTTCCAATTTAATGGCATGATATAGCCATTTATATGTGCATTTATGATGGACCAGGGTCAGTCCTAGAACTCTACATGAGAGGAAACTTATGGAGGTTAGTGATTAACTAAATCCTTGGAAGGAGAAAGATAATCGTCTACTTTATACGAAGTAATTAGACTCACAGTCTCACTGTCGGCAGGTAGCCATTCTATCTGCGCGTGCATATAGCTGTGATGTTCTGACGACAATTACTGCATTGTATCCTTAAACGGACATTGACATGTAAAACAGCAGTCTACGCTATTGATTGATTGATGCATGTACCTCATGTGTGAATTGAACTGTTTATGTATGTGTGTAATCCATATTAAATTGTGAAGGACTCGAACCGGAGGCATTATTCGTTGAATCACGTTACACCATTCAACCTTCTGAATTATGTATTTTATATCAAGTTGCTGAGTTAATAAGATGAACAGTTGTTTACATCTTGATGCCAAGTTCAGGCATTACGACAAACCAAAGGTGAGGTTCACCCCATTCGCGTACGAATATTAGCACGATCAAAATTCAAGCAACACAACCAGTAACCACACACGAAAGTCCTTCAACAAAAGTGGTGGCCAGTGTGGGGAACGACAGAAAAAAAGAAACAAACTTCTGTTCCTTACGCACATGTTAACCACAAATATTTACGATCAATTTTCGATCACATGATCCAGTCGAAGATGACGCAGTACTCATTATAATGCCTAACAACGGGACGTCACCGAAAGTCGTGTAGGTGAACTGTCGGAGAAAACCAAAGCCATTTCTAAGTCTAACCAGGGGAAAGATGAGCCATTGAAGCAAACACACGATATGGACTACAGGAGCAGACAGTCAGGGGCATTAGCCTAGCTGTTGACGACCTCTAGCACTGATCTAAGCAACGGAAAAGATAAGTCCAGTTGTTTTAATACTGTCGTCATTGCAAACAGTAATACTGAGTCCATGCCTTTTGCCTGCATAGGCATGTCTTTTCTGAATGTGTTTCATGTCTCTTTTGGGTTGGTTTTTTATGTGTTGTTAACTAGCGGGCCGGTTGGAGGGAACTGAAATCTCTGGGGAATGTCGCGAACAGCTGACCACCTAGATTTCAGTCGGTCTTAGGGCAGTTAAACGATTGCACTTTTGGAAGCCCCATTGAGGTTTGCCATTGGACTACCTGTCCAAATCTGCTGTCGTTTGACGATTTGTGTTAGCTGTACCGTTCCGTAGATAACTGGTGTATTTTATTCGTACTCAGTTCACAATTTTATTCAGTTTTGTATCATGTTCGTTAACTATTTCGTCCAGTCTACTCTTACTATCAATTTATTTATGATTGTTAAATGTTCGTCCGTTATGAGTCCTGTGATGTCATCATTTTTTGCAGTCATTTTTTTTTTGTGTACTTTGCATATTAAGTTGACCTCGGGTCAATCTTTGACCCTTCGTTTTCCGTGTGACACTTCCGCTTGTTTTATTTAGTTCATAAATTCATTTTTAATTGTGAAAATGTCTTGTTTGCGTCTTGACATTGTTTGTACCCTTTAGTTGCATCATTGTTTTGTTTGTCCTCATGATATATATTAAATGCTACATTAATAATATAACATTATATTCAATAATACACTTGTAATTTAATTTAATTAATTTTTTCTGACATTTAAGGTTAATATGGGACACTGCATAATTATGCAGTGATAGTCCAAGAAATTAGCACTACAATTTATAAGAGATGCCTAGGGCATAATAATATAATATATATATTGACCAAATAAAATAATCTTATAGTCTACCTTTGAGGTAATAGACCCATTGTATATTATTTAATATACTTTTCTAGTACTAAGAGAGTGACTTAGTACATTGAACAATATAATTACTAGGAATCATACCCAACATTATTGGATATTGAGATTAATTGTGTGATGTAATTACATTATAGTTAACAGATATCATAACTATTTATGATATAGTTAGTACTTAGATACAATATTGTTACAAAATATTGTCTATTGGTTGAACTTAGATATAAGAGTTCAGTACTATTGTGATTATTTATATTGAATATTCCTAAGTTGAGTAAGTATAATAATTACTCTGAAGCTACTATTGACTATTTTAATCAGTAATTACCAATAATTACTTACCAGATAAAAGTCAAAATGCTTACTATAGACCATTTCGTTAAAATTGGTAAGGAATATGGTTATAAATCTCAAGAACTTCGTCAGTTTGCTGAGGCAGAACTGGAAAAACATAAAGCAGAAATAGAGGAACAAAAGGCTGCATTAAAGAAAGAGGTGGAGGAACGTGAGATGAAGCAAATTGCCAAGGAAAATAGATTAAGAGAAATTGCTCAACAGGAAGAAGAGAATAAATTGAAACGAGAGGAAATTATTTTACAACAAGAAATGGAATTGGCGCGTATTAAATTGGAGACAGCAAGATTACAAGCACAAAGTGCTGATGCAAACCAGAATAATAACGCACAAAATGGATCGTCATCCAGCCAAACTAAACATTTCTACAACTTTAAATTACCCACTCTCAACTTAAACGTGGACGACCTTTCATCGTTCCTGTCACGTTTTGAACAGACCTGCAAAACAAATCATTTGCCTGAAGAGTCATGGGTACTCACGTTAAATGAATTCTTGGTTGGAGAACCATTGACGGCTTCTCAAAATGCTGACCCATCAATAGCAAATAACTACGGTGCTATTAAGTTCTTGCTTTTACGAAGGTTTCACCTGGACGAGGAACACTGTAGGTTGAAATTTAAGAGAATTTTACCTGAATCTCCAAAAGATTTTGCAGGATTCATTGCGAACATACGCAATACATTTAATAGATGGGTTGAACTGGCAGAAGTCAACAAATCATACGACAAATTAGTTGATTTACTACTACGGGATAAGGTATTATCTTCGGTTAGCCAGCCATTTTTTGCATATTTGCAGGAGCGTAAACCATGTACTATTGACGAGTTAGAAAAAATTTCTTTAAACTACTGTTCGGCACATCCGAATGCAACCATTTCTAACTCCTCATTAAGAGAACCTCTACCTGTGGCGTCTAATATGGCCTACAATCATGATAACAAACAAAGACATCACAGTGTAGACAGAAGTAGGTTCCAAAGAAATCACAATGTTAACTTTCAGAAGGGACATAATAATGATTTCAACAATAAAAAATGAGTTCAACAGAGGTAGATCACGAGATAGAAATTATTCACCTCAAACAAACTACCACAATGGTCAACATAACACTAATTATAATCGATCACATACTCCCAATAATAACAATAACTGGAATGGTAATAATCATGGCTCGAGACATCGAGATAATAGTTACTATAGAGGACGACGAGATAATTCTAACAATTATACTCGGAATCGATCTCATTCTCGGGGATCATCTCATTACAACCATAATACAGGGGCGGCAGTTACAAATAATACTACCCCTATAGCTCAGGTCCCACTTGACAATAATACAACACAGTCTTCTGCTGCATGTTTTGCTATTAATTATAATGTGGCAAATAGTTGCCAACAATGCAATCTTATTTTTCAGAAGGCGAAAGAAACAGTGCTTAACTGCGGACATATTACACCAGAGGTAGGTCTTGCAGTCAACGATGGAACAGGCTTACTAATTTTTAACAGGGGATTAGTTAATGGATCCGTCGTCTCAGTGCTGAGGGATTCAGGATCCACGACGATTGGCGTACGTCAGTCGCTGGTACATCCTAGCTGTGCGACAGGAGAATATGTACGCTGCATGACATTTGGTGGAACTATTGAGTTTTACCCCACAGCTCTTGTCCATGTTAATACACCTTTCTTTTCAGGACAAGTTAAGGTATGCATGCTTCAGAATCCAATTGCAGATCTGATGTTGGGACGCATCCATGGTAGTAAGGATTGTTCCCCACAGGAAATTGATGAATGGGAATTAAAGAATGTGCAATCTTATTGCAATGCTAACGCTGTCATTGCAACAGCTACATTACGGGCCAACAAAATAAATACATGTGGCACAGTTTTCTCCAATTTCAGTCTCAGTACCATTCTGGAAATCGATAAGGAGAAGGATAAGACTCTCCTACAGGATAAAAAGTATACTAAACTACCAGTCCATCCTAGGAAGATTAGAAAATCATTTCGAGGCAGATATACCTTTTTCTCAAGAGAATACTGCCAAGTCAGAAAATAAATGTTGGCGACAAGATCGTATTAACAGTGATCTGAATGAAATTGTTGAAAATGGGCAAAGAGAAAATATCCCAGACAAAGGTAATGATGGTGAAGTTCTTATGAACTTAACTAATAAAATTAGGACAAATAAATATGTCAATCATTATGAGACATCATCTCATAAGACTACCATATCCAAAAGATTAAATAGAAGAACTATTTATCACGTTAGTGACACTGATCCCACTTACATTGGGAAGGGTGCATATTCTCGCACCGTGTTAGTGCGCAATCTGCCACAAGGTACCAGATGGCAGGCACTTAGCAATTTCTTTAATGACACGGCAGACGTTATGTTTGTACGGTTGTTGTCACCTACCAATGACAGGTATGGTGAAGCTATAGTTACATTTCGTAACAATAGAGATGCTCGAATGGTCATCGAGCATGATAATGGTGCTTACTTTAACCATCATTGTCTACGGTTACAATTAGTACCTAATGCTGCGTTCACGCAGATAACATGCTATGGTAATACAATTGTCTCATATCATTGATGACTCATAATAGTCATTCATCATTTCTTTTCTTTACTGGTCCTTACAAAGTCATTGATAAAATTTCCGACGTTGATTACGTCTTAGATATCAAGGGACACAAAAAGATATTTCATATTAACATGCTCAAGCAATTTCATACACGTCCTGAACACTTACAGTCAATTTTTCATGAACTAGATGACAACACAGTATCTACTTGTTATTATTCCAACTTATCCGTCATCCAGGAAGAAGAATCTTCTTTTCCTGAGGTACAGTTACCGTTACCGGTACCAGTAGTTCAACCTACTGAATCTTGGCGGGATGTAACCATCTCTTCAACGGTTACACCGCAACAGCGTCTACAGATTGCTAATCTATTACAATCTTATCCAGATGTGTTGACCGACGTCCCGGGTCGCACATCGGCTATCAGTCATGACATTACTCTCAATGATGATACACCTATTCGTGTACATCCCTATTCGGTTCCTTTACATTTCCTTGCTAAAACTACTAAGGAACTTGAACAGATGTTGTCTCTGGGAATCATTGAGACTAGTAATTCGCCATTCTCTTCTCCATTAGTGATTGTCCGGAAGAAGGACAATAACATCAGACTATGTGTTGATTATAGGAAATTAAATGCTAAGACTATAGTTGACAGCGAACCACATCCACTTATCGACGACTTACTGCCACGTCTATCCAACGCAACTATATTTAGTAAGATAGACTTAACTAAAGGTTATTGGCAGATACCACTGACCGAAAAGGCTAAGTACTACACCGCATTTTCCACTCCACAAGGTCTATACCAGTGGAATGTGATGCCTTTTGGGCTTGTTAATGCGCCAGCTACCTTCATTCGCCTGATGCGACAAATTTTATCAGGTAGACCAGACGTTATTACATATATTGACGACATATGCTTGTTTAGTTCGTCGTTTGAGGAACATGTTTCGGGACTTAGATATGTTTTCGACACTCTAAGGAATTATCATCTAACTGCTAAACCTACAAAGGTGCAGATCGCGTGTAATGAGATAACCTTTTTGGGACATATCATTGGATCGGGATATATCCGAACGTTACCTAGTACAGTCTCCAAAATTCTAAACATAGCAGTTCCTCAGACGAAGAAACAGGTCAGGAGTTTGTTAGGACTTGTTCAATATTACAGTAGATTCATACCAAACTTGTCATCCATCACGGCTGTATTGTCTTCATTGTTAAAAAAAGACATGCCGGTGAAGGTGACATGGACTGGTATATGCAATGAAACTTTCAACAAAATTATAAATTTGTTCTCGCATGAACCAATTTTAAGACTTCCCGATGCTTCCAAAAGATTTTTCTTACGAACAGATGCTAGTAACTACGGCATTGGTGCATGCCTGCTCCAGAACCATGATGGCGTTCTACATCCTACCTTATATATTTCAAGAAAGCTAAAGCCGGCAGAAACAAAGTATTCCACAGTGGACAAGGAACTTTTATCAGTTATATGGGCAATAACTAAACTTGAAAAGTTTTTGCTTGGTGCTCCATTCACCATACAAACTGATCAACGGGCTGTAGCATCTTTGCGTCGATCTAATCACAAGAGCCAAAAACTCGCCAGATATGCGATCATCCTACAGCCATTTGAATTCTCCATTGAACATATTCCTGGCACTGAAAATATTGTGGCGGATGCGTTGTCACGTAATCCTATTGACGACGAATGATCAACATTGACATTCCTAAAACACGTCAATCATCACTACATTGGATATAACGAAGTATCAACTATAAGGGAACTAACCTTGCCTTCAATTTAATATTTATAAACACTATATGCATCACAGAATTGAACTAAAGACAATCAAGGTATACATATTGACATTGAAACTTCGTCTAACGTCCATACACAATATATGAATATTCGTTGAACAATCATGGAACAATATCTGACGACAAGTCGAACTTATTATCCTATGTGCACTTAATTCTTGGATGCTGGGATAAATGACATTTCTTTCCAACGTAAACGTTTGAACATTTTTGCCTAAAAGAATTCATCAGGATCAAGACTACGGATGGATCATCATATCCTATACTAATTAATTAGTTAACTTAACTTCTTAATTGAATTATTATCAATAAAATGAAATGTGAGAAAAAAATGAAATGAAAGAACAAAAAAAGAGAACGAAATATAAAAAGAAGAAATTATGAAAAGAGAAAATAAATCTCACACAAGTATTAGATTAATATTTTTTTAAATGTACCTATACGTTATTTAGTTAGTTAAATTAGATAGTTATTATTCACTAACACTTAACACACACAATTAAGTTAAACTTATATTCGAATTTCTTTCAATTTCTTCTCACTTATTTTGTCTTTTCTTCTCTCATAACATCGCGTTACATTAGAATCTTAATAATTTAACTCTTAGTTTAATTAATTAATTTAATTTTAATTAGTCAAATTAATTCCTATATGACATACTAATACGACAGACCTTACTTTAATTTAATTCTATCATTCACTATTAACATTGGACATTTTATTTAGTTGATATAATAATATGTATAATATTGATATATAATGTGATTAATGTTAGATGACTATGACAAATAGTTAGTTGACATGACCGCGACACGGTTCTACTCAGAACATCGTCGGCCATATGTCACGATTGTGTTAAATTTTTTTTTTTGAAAAATTGTTAAGTCGGATAGATCTTGAAAAAAAATCTATCGATTTTTTTTCCCCCCGGTGTACAGGGAATTGTTACGGTATATGATATTAACGCCGTCTGCTAAAGGTTAGCGGACGTGCAAATGTAAAGGTTAAGACATTTAATATATTGCGATAGATGTTTCAATTATTGAACGCTCCATACACGATCGATTATGACGTGTCTAGCGTTGTTTGGGACACAGTCGGTAACTAGGAGACGCTACCCATTGTTACTTGACCGCCAAGCTGAATAGCTGCGTTTTGTTAACCTTCCAATTTAATGGCATGATATAGCCATTTATATATGCATTTATGATGGACCAGGGTCAGTCCTAGAACTCTACATGAGAGGAAACTTATGGAGGTTAGTGATTAACTAAATCCTTGGAAGGAGAAAGATAATCGTCTACTTTATACGAAGTAATTAGACTCACAGTCTCACTGTCGGCAGGTAGCCATTCTATCTGCGCGTGCATATAGCTGTGATGTTCTGACGACAATTACTGCATTGTATCCTTAAACGGACATTGACATGTAAAACAGCAGTCTACGCTATTGATTGATTGATGCATGTACCTCATGTGTGAATTGAACTGTTTATGTATGTGTGTAATCCATATTAAATTGTGAAGGACTCGAACCGGAGGCATTATTCGTTGAATCACGTTACACCATTCAACCTTCTGAATTATGTATTTTATATCAAGTTGCTGAGTTAATAAGATGAACAGTTGTTTACATCTTGATGCCAAGTTCAGGCATTACGACAAACCAAAGGTGAGGTTCACCCCATTCGCGTACGAATATTAGCACGATCAAAATTCAAGCAACACAACCAGTAACCACACACGAAAGTCCTTCAACAGATGGTCATAAGCAGCTCTAAAACAAAATCCATGGTGATATCACGAGAAGAAAGAAAACATCAGATTAAGTTGGGAGAACAGGTCCTGGAGCAGGTCGACCACTTTAAATATCTCGGAGCTATTATAGATCGAAAGGGAGGCATCAAAGAAGAGTTGGCCACTCGAAAAGCAGCGGCTGGGAGACTTTTTCAGGCCATAAGTCGTGGATTCCTCAGCAAGAAAGAGGTTGGTAAGAAAACGAAGATGGCTGTATACCGCTCCACCTATGTCCCAGTCTTGACATATGGATGCGTGTCGTGGGCAATGACTACAACCCACAAAAGCCAGATCCAAACCTCAGAAATGAGGTATCTGAGGAAAGTGGTTGAAGTAACAAGAAGAGACATGGTCCGCAACCAGACGATCCGTCAAGGCCTAAAATCCCATCCGCTGCAGACCCACATAGAACAGTCCCAACTAAGATGGTTTGGCCATGTCTGCAGAATGGGAGAAGATCGGCTACCACGACAAGCATGGGAAACAAAGAGCCAGGGATCCAGACCTCCAGGACGACCCAGAGTCCGCTGGGAGGACATTAGACAATCTTTGAAGGACCGAGGACTAGAATGGAACCAGGCCAGGAAGAAGACAGCTGATAGAATGGTCTGGCGCTCTCTCTTCCAAACCTCTACACCTCACGGTAGAAGGGGAACGACTAAGTAAGTAAGTAAGTATAACATTTGGTGGCACATTGGAGAAGTACTGCACTGCCATTATCAACATTTCTACTCCCTTCTTTACAGGAGATGTGCACGCATGTCTTCTGCCGAATCCGATCGCTGATCTTATCGTCGGTCGCATTCATGGTGTGAAAGAATGCACTCCGCAACAAATTGCCGAGTGGGAAAGTGATAATATGCATACTGCAAATGCTGTAGTCACTAGAGCTCAAGCTCTAAACATGCCGCAATCTTCGCCTTCTGGAGATAATGATGACCAGAACCAAGGTGATCTCTTGGAGATTTCGCATGATTCCTTTATAAAACAGCAGGAAGATGATCCTATTCTAAAGAAATTCTTTACTCTAACAAAAGAAGGTGATCCGAATAAGGACACGAATCGTAAATCTTGGATTACGATGAAGAATGGGGTACTTGTACGTATGGTACAAGACTCCGCTAAGTCCATTCATTCTCAAATTCTTGTGCCCAAAAATATGAGAGTTAAAATCTTACAGCACGCTCATGATTCTCAGTGTGCTGGGCATATGGGTTTTTCCCGTACTAAATCTAGATTTCTTGCGTCTTTCTTTTGGCCGTTTGTGAACAAGGACATACAGATCTATTGTCGATCCTGTAGGGTATGTCAGGAAGTTAAATCCAAAGGTCCACGCCATGCTGCACCTATTCAGGCTGCAGATATTCCAATTCGACCATTTCAAAAAATGGCGATAGACATCATTGGTCCATTTAAGACAAAGTCTGCTAGAGGACACCAATATATCTTGACGTGTGTTAATATGTGCACACGTTGGCCAGAGGCTATCCCTCTGAAGAGCATAACTACTGCTGATATTGCAGATGCTCTTTGGCTTATATTCTCTCGTCTGGGATATACAGGAGAAATATTGTCAGACCATGGTACCCAACTCATATCGGATACCATGTCTCAAGTGATGTCAACTCTTAAGATAGAAAGATCTCTGAGTAGTATTTATCATCCTATGTCCAATGGCATGGTAGAGCGTCTTAATAGAACTCTGAAAAACCTATTAGGTAAGATAACTGAGGATCATCCTCAGGATTGGGACAGGGTTTTACCCGCGGCTCTCTTTGCATACAGAGAGGTCGCCAATGAACATACAGGATTTTCTCCCTTTGAACTTGTCTTTGGCGCGAAACCGCGAGGTCCTATGTCTCTACTTCATGATCTCATAACTGCTGATAATATTGTCGATGACACAAAATCCTCTTATGAATATGTCATTGCACTTAGACACAAGATTATTGAAGCATGCAAATTGGCAACTGCTTCTTCTGAATTTGCGAAACAGAAGGCAAGGCAATTTGCCAATAAGACCAGACGCTTGCGACAACTCTGTCCAGGTGACAAAGTATTGGTCCTGCTACCTGGTAGAGAAAACAGACTCCTTATTTCTTGGAAAGGTCCGTACGATATAATATCGAAAATTTCCGATGTCGACTATATTGTAGATATTGATGGGAAGCATAAAACCTTCCACATCAACATGCTCACGGAATTCCACGAACGTCCGGATTATTTACAACCTGTTTTCCAGGCAACGGACGATTCACCAGTCCCACATGGACATTACTCATCACTGTCAGTAATACAGGATGAGGAAACGAGTTTCTCAGATGTGAATCTCCCTTTTCCAATGATTCCGCTTCATTCTAATGAGTCATGGAAAGATGTTGCGATTTCTCCCGAATTATCTCCAGGAGAACAGAAACAAGTTTCTGCTATGTTACAACAATTTCAGGATGTCCTTACTGACATTCCTGGTCGAACTAATGTCATTGAACACGACATTATTCTTACTGACCATAATCCTATAAGAGTCAGACCGTATCCTATCCCGATACATTTTCAAGCACAGGTAGAAAAAGAGTTGGATGAAATGATAGAGTTGGAAATAATTGAACCATCCACATCAGCATATTCTTCACCGATGGTTATCGTGCGAAAAAAAGACAACAACATACGTCTTTGCGTTGATTATCGCAAATTGAACCAAGTGACGAAATTTGATGCTGAACCTATGCCTTTACTTGAAGAGCTACTTACTAGACTATCGAATTCTCATTTCTTTACTAAACTCGATTTGTCTAAGGGATATTGGCAAGTTCCACTATCCGAACACGCCAAACCGTTTACTGCTTTTTCGACGCCAAGGGGTCTATTCCAATGGAATTTCATGCCTTTCGGCCTTATGAATGCCCCAGCGACATTCGTACGCATGATGCGTCGAATCCTATCTCATCGCTCAGATGTCATTGCATATCTTGATGACATCTGTCTTTTCAGTAATACTTGGAAAGATCACTATAACGGGTTAAATGAACTATTGTCTATCCTACGCGAGCATAACCTGACAGCGAAACCATCTAAAGCATTTATTGGTTTTAGCGAAATATCTTTCTTAGGTCACCGTGTTGGTCATGGGTTTCTAAAAACAGAAGACCATAATACAAGTAAGATACTTAACATTTCTATGCCTAAGACTAAAAAGCAAGTGCGAAGTCTCTTAGGTCTCATACAATTTTATGGACGATTCATTCCGAATCTGTCCTCAAGAATGTCAATCCTCTTTGGATAAGGTTAAAACGATGTTTTCTACTTCACCTATCTTGGTGTTACCTACTAAAGATAAGACATTTATTCTTCGTAGTGACGCTTCATCCACTGGGATTGGAGCGGCACTAATGCAAGAGTACTCTGGAACTCTGCATCCAGTGATGTATATTTCTCGAAAACTAAATGCCGCAGAGAGAAATTACTGGGTCCTAGACCGTGAATTATTGACTATGGTTTGGTCAATCCTTAAACTTCAAAGATTTCTTCTTGGCGCGCATTTTATTGTGGAGACTGACCAGAAAGCTCTTACAGCTATTCAGACTAAAAATCTGAAGAGCGCGAGATCAACGCGATATGCGATTGCTCTTCAGCCTTTTCATTTTTCGGTGCGAGCTATCCGTGGTTCAGAAAATGTGATGGTGGATATCTTATCGAGATGCCCACATGATTCCACCTAACTGTCAGATCTTGAGATTTCTAACATGTCTGACTTTACTACAGTTTTTCCTATGTTAAAGTATGTACTTATATGTAATATATCATACATTGTCTGTAACACTACTTAGCGGTGCATTGATGTATATTCACCGCAGGTTTTTGATATTTTTTCTTATTTGGTGATCATAATGTTAAGATACCTAAGATGAACTATTGTACAAATTGTGGCATTGCCAGTATTGTATTATGCGTTGGTGACACCTCTCGGGAGATATTTATACTCAGAGAAAAATTTTCTCTGAATCCTGAGATAGATTCTCATTGGTCGTGCTATATGACGACTTTGCCTTACATTAGGCGTTACATTTGTTTGGAATACTTATCATCTGCGCATTGTTATTCGTGCGTTGTGAGCCTGGATGTATTTCAAAAAAAAAAGTACCATTTTTTTCCCGGGGGGTGTGGTAATCTGTTGCATACATATTTTTGAATGCACAGATTACAAATGTACGATATGTCTATTTAATATGGAAAATATATTGTTGTATTTAATTGGGTACGAAAATGCTTTCTTTTGTAAAGCCAGATAATCCATGTTTGATTTATACGTTTGATTATATGGATAATCTCCCTTGATATTGATCGGGCGTAAGAATACTTATATTTTGGCATTCATCATTTGTCATAGCCAGAAAATAGATTGATCGTTTTTAGAATGTTTATGGCCTGAATTCATATGTATTACATATTATTAGTGCAAGTAGATTCAGTCCTATATTGTATATTTTGTATGGGTAGGCAGGACTATATTCTTTATGCCGCTCTAGCGGAGGTATTGGTTGTCTTGGCGAGTCGTGATGAGTTCCGATATTGCCGCCTACAATGGCTGGTCACGCATTTCCAGGGTTGGTCCTTTCTAGAGTGGAAAATGATTTATGAAGTGATTTCTTCAGTAGGAGATTGTGTTTCTACAAGATTATAGTGTTAGAGACTCTCCTCATGTACTGTATTATGTACTATTCGGACTCAAGATAAATCCACTCCCTTTCTGACGATCTCCTTATGGTTAGACCTAGATGAAGCAACGTATTTTCGTGCATCGTTGGTCGTTTAACTAGATATTGTTGTAGATGACAGGTTCCATCAGCGCTTATGTCTTCATGAAGTAACCTTCTGACAAAGGGACTGTATGGTAACTCTGGAAAGTTATACTTATTCAAGTTTTGAATCAACTTTGGCTGATGATTATTCTTTTGCTGGGCGAGTGAGCGAAAGCTCAGGGAAGGAGGCCATTTTTTGTATTCTTGTCATCATTATAGATCACTGTCCAGAGAACGGGTCGTGTATCTTACTATTCGGACAGTGGCATGGAGATCTCATTTATATGAAAACCCCTTATCGTGGTTTCACAGTATGATATAAACATTGAACATAAGCAACCTAAGAACTTAGCAAGGGAAAGAAGGTTCGTCCATCGAACTCTTCAGTTGTTTACCGATCCGCCTTTACTGACGCGTTCAGTCAGATAGGGGATGCGGCCATAATGTATAACAACATTGAATGCTGTTTTGTACCACCCATTATATTTGAATGTTCCATGACATGGGATCTACTATTCATGCCTGAAGATTGATGTGTCAACATGTACTTATGATCTATTCGTTCTGTCCCAGTATGTGCGTCTGAATAAACTGTATGAAAAGATTCCAGCAGTCTGCATTGGTGCCTTATAGACATGAGTGAATGAGTGCTTTAGATTGGTCAAGATACGAACAGTCCATCATTCGAGTTTATAACACTCTACACTCTCACTCCATATTTACACCATCCTGCGTCGGTTGAATTGACCAAGTTAAGGGCCTGCTCCTCCTGGAGCCTCAGAGGGAAACTACTTCTTACAGCTGCCTTTGCCTTCCCTAACTCAGGACTAGAGTGAGTTACCCATTTACAGTACAGTCGTGGGTTCTTCCACTTTTTACAGCTGTATCTGTCAATATTTCTTAACAACACATCATACAATCATATATATATATAACCATCAACTCTAATGTCTCAATTCTGTAACAGTATACAACAAAAATATTTCATATTACATTATTTGCATTGTCAACACCAGTTCTGCCTTCGCAGGTCGAAGGTTTTTCAGAACTATATGGTGTTTATAACATCTGCTGCTACAGCTAGATGATCGATTTAAATTTCTTAAATTCACAATAATTTAAGTTAATTATTATTATGGGGCATGAGGAAAATACATATTCCTATGCAGCAATATGTATGTCCCTTCTAGGTAGTCTTTTATAATTTTATATCCATCCATTGTATATGGATCCATGACACGTCAGTCCGTGGGGTTACATTGTTTTGGTCCATATATCGTAAGGGGCAATCCAATCTCAGTATTGTCACAAAGTGTCAATCATTTTTTTCAATCCTCTGGTTTGTTTTATTATTTAACTTGAATTACCATAACCATTTCAATATAGCTATTAGCAAGCAATAGTCATGTGTATTCTAATTTATTATAATCAGGTTCACAATATAAGGAGGTTGGCAAAAATATCAAGAATATTTTCTCCCAAAATGTGGAGATATTACACAATCTCTTGTCTCTTGTGTAATACAAATATTTAATCATTTCATTCCATTATTATATTATTTTGTCCATAACCTCTGTGGTTCTATGGGATATTCATACTCCATTTGTATATCCTTTGTCACAGGCAACCTTCATAAAGAGGTGCTTGTTTTTTCTTATGTGTCACAGGCAGTATCAGGGAAAAGGTGGCAATGTATTATCTCTGGGGTGAGCATACACAGATGCTGTCAAGGGGTATTCTAATATGCAGAATCAGCATGCGCAGATGTCTTTTTTTTCGTTTAATCTCCATTGTGTCCTTGACACCTTTGGTTCCATAGGATTATCATAATTCATTTGTGTCTCTTGTCCAATGATAATCCATACATTTATGGTTCTCATATGCAGCAATCATATTCCTCTGATTTGTTCTATGTTCATAGAATCCAGAAAATTTCAATTATTTTCTCTGTTATTTCGTAACAACCTAAAATTATTCATTATCCCATCCCAATGTGGGCATTAGTGCATAAACCGCACCACAAAACATTAGTTGTGTCAACATAAAGTTTCACCATAATAGAAAATGGCATCTTCATCATCACTAAACAGTTGCTTCTTCCTCTCATGTGCCATCAGTGGTTATCATCAGGTAATGGGGTGTTCAAATCTGGGGTCAGCATACATAAATGCTTGTACAGTATCAACAGAATACTGCTGGGGTGTAATCTGCATAGTTGTCATGTGCAGAGATCATGCTAATATGGTTATGACTGGCATAGGCAGTATGAGCAAAAACTAGTTGCTCACTCTGATGTGATGATTTATTTTTTTCTTTCCTTCTATGTCAGCTGCTAACATCAGGGCAGTCAATGTTATATGGCATTGGCCTATAGTGTCATCAAAATGTGTGAGGGTGGCATGTAAACATATAACATATCCTATAAAAACATTCAAAATGTGTTCTCTTTTTATTTTTTCTTTTAAGTCTTTTCTCTTTCCATTATTCAGTTTCATTTCTTTTCTGTTTGATTTCTTTTCTTTGCATTTTCTGTTTTGTTCATCATTTTTGGTTTGCCATTTTTTTTTCTTTTCAATATATCAAAATTTCAATTCTTTTCCTTCAATATATCACAATTACAGGAGAATGATAATAATCAGTTTACTAAACACTAGAGATACTACCAACTCTAAACAATAGGGCTGCAAGCAATAGTTAAGGTCAGAAAAGAATTAACATAGTAGTGGCTGCTGTCAATAAGGAGTGAGGAGAGGGTACTGTAAGTTCTTGATAGATAGGGGAAAATTTAAGATCTGCTGATTACAACATTATTGTAATTGGAAGGGATGGAAAATGATTTGGATAGAAAAGCTCATAAGTCTAGAATGTCGTCTCAAAATAGTGGAAAGGAAAATAGTAAGTTAAGGAGGTGTGATAGTGGAGTGAGGAAAATCTTACAATAGTGAATCAAAGGGCTGGATATGCAATCTCTTTTGCAAAGTGTAATAATTTTAAACAAATTTCGTATACATGCTAAAAATAAATACACCTGTGGAGAGAAAGAGGATAGCATGCAATAATAATTTTGGGTATGACATTTGTTATAATGTAGATAATAGATGAGTTAAGATGATTGGGAACAAAGATATTAGTATCAGGTAAGAAGAACTTTTCTCGTGCAAGGGTGCCTGCATGAAGATGCACTAAGATGCATGTAAAAGAAAACACTGAGCTCTGTGCAAGGACAAAAGTCGAGCTAAGGAGGTGTGAAGGATGGTTATTTCAAAATATACAGCAATCTCATAACAAAATCATTGTGACACATGTGCTATAGGTGAGGTTGGGTAAGTTAACATTCTAAACATCAAAAACTGTCTGTGACTAATGAGTGTGTCTGTAAACTCGTAACACAGTATCTTGTTAGTTTTTTTCATATTTATTTCACAAAACCATAAAATGTCTAATTAAGATCATCTGTGGGCTGTTTTTGAGTGTTCTCTGGTCATCATTATTAGTATGGCTGGGAAAAAACTTTCTTAGTTAGGCTTTGACATCTCACACTGGGACTAAGTCATCTAGAACTGTCAATTATTACCACAGTCTGAAAATAGAGTACATGGGAAAGTTAGGTTACAACAGTGTCACTGAGATCAACAGTCACATATGCGTAGACCGTGCATGGAATGGCATGCACATGAAGACTTGGTTGTGTTTATAGAAGTTTCGCCATTTCCAACATTGCGATTTCCCGACTGGTTAGGCGAGCATCATATTGAACAACTGTGGGTGCAATAAGTGAAACGATAGGTGAATCAATGTCTGTTTCTCGTTCATTATACATCCACCATTTCTCTGTCATTTTGTTCGTTGGGGTCTGACAAAACTGCACTGGGGTTGACACTGTTTTCTCCCATTTCTTGTTCTTTTTCGTCTCCATACAGATTGGTGGTTTATGGTTCAACAAACTGCTTGGGGATAGTTTCTTCAGGATCTGATTGTTTAGAACGACCAACCTTGTTCTGTTGTTATAGCAGTGTTTGGTTGTCACTAGTATTCCAACTGGAGCCGCCTGAACTGGGAGTGTGGTACGTATCGACTGACGAATGGTCACTGTGGGAGTAAGTTTGGTGTGGACAAACATTGACTTGGTATTGTCATCTCTTGATGTTTGAGGCATGATTTTTTCATTTCTAATACGCAGGTCTCTGTCTTGGAGTCAATTACGCAATTCTGCCCGTGGGATATCTTCCTCACTTTCGGATGAGTCTCGTTGTTGTCTTGTCCGAAGGAAAATAGTAACTGGTTGTAATATGCTCGATATTCAGCTGGTGTAAGGTGGCTTTAAATGGGTTACCGATAAACTGTTTACCGTTGTCAGAAATGATTCGTTTTGGACAGCCATGCCTGGGAATGAATTCTTGTAAAAAAATTTGCGTGATGGACTGCGATGTGGCATCACTGAGTGGGTAACTTTCTGGCCAAACAGAGTATTGGTCAACTATGTGCAGGAGGTATTTGTTGCCTGATTGGGTGAGTGGGTAGGGACCTGATATGTCAATGCTTACTGTTTGCATAGGATAATGGGAAGGTTGCATTTCTTGAAGGGGAATTAAATGTGGATTTATGTTTCGCAATTTACATGTTCTGCAGGTGGCCACGTACTCTGTAATGTCTTTGTACATGGTTTGCCAATAATACCTTCTCTTTATGACATCAATTGTTTTGTCTCTTCCCATGTGCCCGTTGTTATCATGGAACTGTAGCAGTACTTCTGGGATTATATGTGTTGGAATGACTTTTCTTAGTGTCCCTTCTTGTTTATGATCGATATAATATAGAGCTCCATCCGTTGGGTGTACTGTAAAATCTTTACTTTTTGTTGGGTTTTTCTTTACGTATGTGAGCAACTTGACAATTTCTGCATCTTTTGCTTGTTCTACTCTCATGTCACACATATCTTGACTTTCTTCTTCTACTTGAGTGGCGGAATCTGAGGTACTTCTTCGACCTGGTGAAGTAATTTCATTAATTTCGTTAGCATTATCGTCAATCTCTGAGGATGTGCCATCATTTTTGACTCTATTTGTTTTCACTTCAGTTTCATCATCATATTAAATTCTAGATAGGAGATCTGCACAGGTGTTTAACGTACCAGGGATATATTCGATAGTGGTGTCATAAGACTGCTAATTCATGGACCATGTCTGTAACTTCTTAAGCTGTTCTTGTGTTTTGGTGAGCCAGTTAACTAAAGGCTGATGATCAGTTCGGATAATGAGTTTAGTTCCTCTAACATAAAAGTCCAATTTCTGTACTGCATAGTGAATGGCATATGCTTCTTTCTCAGTGGTGGTCCACCGTTTCTGTGACTTTGACAATGCGTGGGATAGGAATGCAATGGGTTTCTCATTGGGGATGCTTGGTAGGATGGGTGTTTCATCTTCTAGTACTGGTTGTACCAAACACGCACCGATTGCGTTATCCGAGGCGTCCGTGTATAGTATCATGGGCTGAGAAATGTCTGGATGTCCAAGAAGCGGGATTGTGGTTAGGGCATTTTTAAGATATTGAAAAGATTTCTGGCATTCCTCTGTCCACCTGAAACGTGCATACTTGCGGGTAAGGGCTATTAATGGTTCAGCTGCTCTGGAGAAATTTATGATATGGCGCTTATAGTATCCCACTGAACCGATAAAAGAACGTATTTGTCTGACTGTCTTGGGGCTTGGCATCTCTCTTATGGCCTTAACCTTGTCCTCATCTGGTCTGATATCATCTCTATTGATGACGAAGCCTAAATATTTAGTTTCTGTCTTAAGAAATTCACACTTTGACAGTTTTAACTTTATTTGGTGGTGCCTGAGTCTATCGAAGACTATTTCTACCTTGCGAAGGTGGTCTTCTATCGTGCCTGCGGTATGTATCAGTATATCGTCTATATATGCTAGGGCGAATGGTTGTAAACCTTTTAACACTTCGTCCATGAGTGACATATATGTTGCTGGCGATCCCTTAAGACCAAATGGCATAACGTTCCAAGAGAAACTTCCCACGTGTGAACAGAATGTGGATTTCTGTTTTGCCTCAGGTGTCATGGGGATACACCAAAAGCCTGACCTTGCATCAAGTGTGGTGAAGTAGGTAGACTTTCCCAACGTCGCAAGTAGATCGTCTATTCTGGGCAGATGGTAGGAAATGACTTTTGCGATTTTGTTCAGGGCACGGTAGTCGCAGCAAAAGCGACTGGAACCATCTTTTTTCGATACTATCACTATGGGGGAGGACCATTGGGATCTGGATCTTTCGATGATTCCTGCCTGTAGCATTTCATTTATAGACCTTTCCACCAGTTCTCTGTTTTTCAAAGGCGTATGGTAGGGTTTGAGGTGTATTGGTTCCTCTGTTGTTGTTTGTATGTCCATTGTGACAGTGTTTGTTCTGCCTAATTCCATGTCGTTGAGTGCGAATACGTCCTGGTGTTTTTCCACAAACGTTTTCAATCGTGGCCTATTTTCTTCTGTGGTGTTCAGGGTTGCTAGTAACTGGAATACTCTCTGTCGTGAAATATTCTAATCCACATATATAAATTATCAGGTAAATATAAAGCTTAACAAATAAATTCTAATAAAGAGAAGAGCAATGGTAAAATAACAGTGCTGTCACAAGGAATGTACTCGAAATCCCCTTTGTTTTATGCTTCGTCTGCAAATTGTAATGCTTTCACGTTGATAGTAGAGGCCTGCTGTGTTGTTGCCCGCTTTCTTCAATGAAACGTGTGCTGTATTTCTTGGAAAAGCATTGAGATACCGAGCTGATCAATGGCCTAGTTTGGATATTTCATTCGTTCCATTTTGTACACGGCGTGGCTAGAGACAGATGGACTAAAGGATAGAGAGAAGGGAGAGGCATAAAGCCGAACTCGTGCAACACTGGACACGCGTCGCGCGATACGCAATTGCTGCTATCACGCGTGTGGGGCCACATGCACTGACTTTTTCGGACGGACAGTGATGGGTTCACTACCCTTCCCGGAGTTGGGTTTTTAAATCCTGAGGGGCTCTTGTTGGAAAAGATGACATTGGATGGGTTTACGTTTGACAACATTACAGTGCCCGGACAGCACATCTTCGAAACGGGAGGTGGAGGGAATTGCATATTTTGAACGCAGCATATTAGCTCTATTGAATTTGTGTGTTTGGGTTCCTTGGGGCTTGCTGACAAAGAGTGTGTAAAGCGTTGCGCAAATGGTCTAGGAATTAACAAGTTATGACCAAAATGGGATAGTGGGGATGCCTGACATCATGAAATCATTTCTGCTCATAAAATTTTTTTATAACGTGTTTAAAAAAACCTTGCGTACGGAAATAGCCTACCATGTAAACTCCAAATTGATTGGAGCGCAACGGGTGTAAGACTGGACACGATTGGTCGGACTATAAATGCTGTCTTTGGTTGTTAGGGGAGACGTAGGAAGGTAAAATTTTTTCAAACACTTGTCGAAACGTGGCTCCATTGGCCAGACTCACTGATATAATCACTTAGGAGCGTTAGTTCGAGACCACTAGTTCAAATAAGCTTGTTAAAGCAACAGTGCGTTGAAGCCAGCTCATATTTTTGCTAAATAAAGCCTGGGGCGTAGGCAGATGGGAGTTTGTGCCAGAATTCATTGCTAGTCAACGTATCTGTGTTTATTCTGTGGATTGTGGTGAGCTTGAGACATTCAGTGTCTTTTGATGAGGATTGAATGTGGGTTGTTAGTTTGTGCCTGTATGTGTGTGTGGTTCGGTGGCAAACGTGATGTGGAGCCTATGGTGCTCCAGCCTGGGCGGAGGGTGTCGGAGGAAAGTAGGGCGGCATGGAATGGCCAAACAGTACACTGACACCTGGATGATTGACTGGAAAGAAATGGTGCTGGAAGTGCAGAGGCGTGGTGGCCATTAGGGAGGTTAATACTGGTGTAGGGTATTTCAGATGAGGCTGACAGTTGGCCTGACGCTCTGGGCTCAATGTTTGTGATGTGTTGTGCTCAGTGTGGAAAGAGAGTATGGGTTGGTTGTGACGTAGAAGGTGCATCCTTCTTGTTTTCAGGGGCCGTGGTCTTGATGGTATTGAGCAGCACCTGGTCGGAGCTTTGCTGAATCCAGAGTCGGACAGCATGCTCCTTGGTCCATTTAGCTATCAGTGAGGTGTCTCCAGAGCCCAGGGGAGAAATCGAGCAGAGGAGTCTTTTCCTGCCGCCATCGCGCAGGATAAGCTGATGTGGCCAGCTGAGCTCAGGATTATGTACCCCCATCTTAAAATAACATTGTAACATAAACTTAAGAGGGGAAGTAAATTGTTTTAATATCAGGAACTGAGAACATCTCCAATACTAGTTCCAATAAAGACAAACTATTGAAGTCATGATGACAAATACCAACAGAGCTTGAACAAAACAAAACCAGTATTACTTCATATTACTACTACACAACTGACACACATAGGATACTTTTAATAATATATGTCACTACAATATTCATATTGATAAATTCTGTACATATAACTTGTAAGTAAAATTGATTGTGATTCCTGGTTCCCTTTGTATTTGAATCAGGACACATATTCATTCATAACAGCAATGAATACATATTGTTATTTGAAAAGTTATCAGTGACTCCTTTAAGATATCCTTTAGAGTATTATATGTATGTGAGTGTCACAGTGTTGTCAAGTGTGGTGGAATAAATTAAATTGTTTATCTGTCTGTTGTTGTTATGACTTACACTTCATCATACACATACCCTAGACATACAACGTAGTCATCACACTATTCCAGAATAATTCTGACTGAGGTATACATATGTGGCAGCAAGTAAGGTTATATATAATACACTACTCTTATTAGATATATATACCTTCACAGCTGATCTCAGTCAGTACACTAAGTCCCCTATACATATTTATAACATCCCACTTCACCATATATATTGGGGTCTCGCTCTTGGGATTTTGAATCTTTCCCTATTAAAAATATTGGGGGTAATTCACTTCAGGGAATATAAGAATTAAAAGGTATCCTTGGGTGGAATTAAATAAGGTTGAGCTCACGGTGCCTGTGTTGTCCATTAGATATATAGTTAGAGATTGAATTGTTGGTTAGACATTGTATAAATTTACCTGATAGACAATGGCGGACCTGGCCAAATTTCGATCTGCTGCTGTTCAGACTGCAAAAGAGTTAGGATTAGATGGGCAAGTTATGGTTGCCTATGTCACGACGGAATGTGACAAATTTATTGAACGCGAAGAAAGAAGGTTTGAAGCCGAAAGAAAGTTAGAGGCTGAAAAGGAAAATAAGAAGTTACAATTTGAGGCTGAGGCTGAGACTAAGAGGTTGCAGATTGAGGCTGAGGCTAAGAAATTGGAGGCAGAAAGAGAAGACAAAAGATTGGCTGCAGAAAGGGAAGAGAAGAAATTAGCTGCAGAAGAAAGAAGATTGACTGCAGAAAGGGAAGAGAAGAAATTAGCTGCAGAAAGGGAAGCAGAAGATAAAAGATTACAAAGGGAACATGAGTTACGACTAAGGGAGTTTGAGTTTCAAGGCCATGCTCCTGAAAATGGTGCCAGTCCCTTTGCCTCTGATGCCACTGCTAGCCAAGGAGCCTCAACCTCAGCTATGAATTTTCATTTAGATCATTTTGTTGAGAAAGACGATGATATAGAGAGCTACCTAAATAGGTATGAACTATTAGCTACCACGTATGGGTTAGAGAGAGAAAGGTGGAGCTTAAAGTTATCTCAAGGACTTCGTGGGGCAGCTTATGAAGTTTTTGCAAAAATGAGCAGAGGTGATCAGGAAAATTATGACATGCTAAAGCAGGCTCTTTTGTTAAGATATGAAAAGAATGCAGAATTCTATAGGAAAAAATTTAGGAATGCTAAACTAAACCCAAGATCTTAAGGAAATGGTCCTTATAGAGCAACTAAGAGAGTCCATGGCTCCAGACCTGAGAAAGTTTCTCATGGAACAAGGTGCAGAGAGGCTGGGTGAGTTGCTAAATGTTGCTGAAAGGTATCAAGCAGCTCAAGCAGAGGTAACAGGTAATAAAAAGAAACAGGTGGATAACTTTAGGGCACCACAGAACTTTAATCAATTTGATCCTAGAGATCAAAACAAAAGTAAGCACCAGTTTGATAGGCCACGGTATGAAAATAAAAATAAATTCCCACAATTCGATGAAAGGAAATATGATGAAAGAAAATCTTTCAACCAAGGAAAAAGGTGGTGTAAAAATTGTCAGATGGACAATCATGACACTGACCGTTGCAGAAGGAAACCTGTGTATATGGCCACCCTTCAGGTCAGGTCGACCTCAAGACAGGAGGAGGATATTATGTTAGATACCACTCCAGAAAAGATGAGGAAGGCACAGGCTGGGGATAAAACACTCAAGCCTTGTTTCAGAAAATTGTCAACTTGTCATACAACTCCAGGCAAGGGAGATTTTTACATGAAAAACAAGTTGATGTATAGGAAGACTGGAGCTAGATCCAAAGGTCAGGGACAACTGGTACTTCCTAAAAGATATAGGGCAGACTTAATAAGGAGCCTACATGTGAAACCAGATGGGGACCATGAGAAGATAGGTACCATCATTCAAAAGGTGGCTCACAATTATTATTGGCCCAAAGCAAGATGGGACATTGAGAATTTTGTAGAAAGGTGTAGCATAGCACATGAGGGAACACCCACAAGTGGGAACATGGATCAGGACCTGGACACGCCACGGGGCAAAATTAGGCCTGATAATGAAAAGAAAAATAGATTTGATAAAGTGGACCAAATGGAATGGGAAGCCCCTTTTCACGGACAAGCTTCACTTAACTGTTTTACAATGGCCACTATGCGGAGAGTGCAAAAAGATGTCTTACCCCAGGATAAGCCGACAATCCCTCAATCGGACTTAAACAAAATGGAGGAAGAGGATGTAGAGAGGAAATCTCTCATCAAGAATTTTAAGTGGGGAGAAAGCCCCAAAAGAAGAATTGGTAGCGGTCGTTTTGTGAATGATAATTCTGGGAGGAAAAATCATCACTACAGAGCTTCGAGTGGAAGAGACCATACCGGTGCATGGACAAATAGGTCCACACAATTAAAGGTCCATATGTAGCTTTGTTAAGAACGTGGACTGAACGAACGAACGAACGAACGAACGAACTTTATTTTCAAAGGGTTGAGAATTGGGCACGCAGGCCCGTCTGACATTCTGCCCTTCCTTTCTCCCGTCTTTTATACTGATTTCATTTATTCTCACATACAATTTACCCATCAATTCAAGGAATTCAACGTTGTACAGGTAAAATAATAGCATACTCACATTCACAGTATCTAATTATAAACATGAAATAAAATATGTTGAAAAGTACAAACTAAGTATTACCATGAAACAAAATATGTTGAAAAGCACTAACATCATCATTAAACCTACACTCGATATTATACCATTTGTTCGGAAAAATAATCATATTAGGGGGGCAGATAATCAGAACTCATAAAGTATTCGAAAAGTTTACGATTGTATGAATAGGGATTGAGGTTGTTATGTTTTAGATAATGTGGAAGATAGTTCCAAAGATGAGCAGCATAGTAAGCTAAGCTTTTCTTGAATAAGTCAAGCCTAGGCTTGGGAACTTGTATTTTGTTAAGGCGTTGACTGCGTCTTTCACTGTATTTGAACATTGGCCACAGATATGTTGGAGCATTCTGTGACAGGATTTTGTGAACAAATTTAGCTTTGTTGAACAGAAAGCGCTTTCTTAGTGGCAGTATTTTGAGATCTTTATATAGATCTACACACTGTGTTTGGCAGTTGTCAGAAACTAGACGCACTGCACGCTTTTGTAGTGAATGGAGTCTTTTTGTGTTGGACATAGAACAACCATCCCAGATTGTGGAGCAATAGTCAAGGTTTGTTTGTATGTGAGATACATAGAACAATTTTCGTGCATCTTCATCTAGGAAATGTTTGATTTTAGCTAACTGGTAAACTTTCTGAGCCGTTTGCTTAGTCAGTGCATGAACATGTGAGCTCCAATTAAGATGCTGCTGGTCAACACGACTATTCCTAGAGTTTTATGTTCATTAACGTTTCCAATTGGTGAGGTACCAATATAGATCTGAAGTGTTGTTTTCTCAGAATTTTGTAATTTTTGTCTAGTTGATATTAACATGCACTTTGTTTTAATTATATTAATTAGCATGCGATTTCCGATGCTCCACTTAATCAGATTGTCTGTATCTTTTTTGTAACGATAGTTCGAGTGTGTTGCAACTTGTATCACTCGTGTAGATAGTACAGTCATCAGCAAATAGGTCACAGGATGCGTGTTCGACGTGTAATGGAAGGTCATTAATGTATATGGCAAAAAGTAGAGGCCCAAGAATAGAGCCCTGAGGAACGCCGGTATTTATTATGGTTGGGTATGAGCAAGAGTTATTGTAAGAAACTACATGTTTTCTGTCTGACAGGAATGATTTAATTATCGTCACTAGTTGAAGGTTTACTTTTGATGTTTCTAGTTTTCTAATTAAAATAGCGTGATCTATCATATCAAATGCTTTTTTTAAAGTCTACAAAAACTGCCCCACATATGTTATCGTTATTAATATTTAAGTGCCAGTTGTCAATCATCTTAGTTAGAGCTGTGTGACATGAATGTTTAGGTCTAAACCCCGACTGACTATCAATTAGCAAGCCGTTGTTAACTAGGTGTTGTAGTGTTATTTTATGTATGTGTTTTTCTAGTGGTTTGGATAGCGATGATATTAAGGAGATTGGCCCATAGTTACTACGGTTTTTATTGTCGGAAGAGCCAGGTTTTAAGAGAGGATATACCTTAGCGACTTTAAAGTGCCACGGAAAGTAGCTCCGTGCGATACATTGATTGTATATTTGTATGTAAGCGAATCACTAATAGCTGGAGCCCCCAGCATAACGCAGTATTCGATTACTGACTCCGTCAAGTCTGATGAGTTATTATATCTTTAAGTCCTAGAAGATAGTTATACACTTCATTAACTGTCATAAACGGAATGTTGGATGGGATTGTGTTGGTACATTTGTTCTCACAAAATACTGACAGCCTGCCTAAGTCACAAGGTGAATTTGGTATTGTAGATTTAAGACTGTTTATTTCTGCCTGAAGGTAATTGCTGAAGTTCTGTGGGGGAGTAAATGAAGTATTAGGGGTTGACGAGACTGACAGATTTCGCTTGTTCGCTAAGGTATTGATTGCTTTCCATATATCTTTACTGTTTGTTTTGTTCTGAACCAAATTTTTAAAGTAATTCTTTTTTTTTCTCTACGAATTAAATATTGCACGTTGTTCCTCTGTTCTCTGTATATGTTAAAGTCCTTGTTTTTGTGAGCTTGATCTCTCTGCCTCATGGCGTCTAGCACTGCTTGTGTGATCCAAGGAGATTTGACCTGTCGTTTCACACGAACTTCTTTAGTTGGTGCGTGGTTATCAAACACACAAAGAAAGATACGTGTCCAATGGGCAATGGCGTCGTCGGGATCAGAAAGCTGGTAAACACTGGCAAGAGGTGCAGTTCGCAAATCATGTAAAAATAGTTCACGGTTGAAATGTTTAAAACTTCTAAATTTAATACTGATATGTTTATTTCTTGGAGCTTTATATTTATTCTTTGACCACGTGCAACATATAGGGTAGTGGTCACTCATCGCGACAGTAGGAACAGAGCATTCTATATATTGTCTGCACAGGTGACGTAGATGTGGTCAATTATTGTGGATGATGCATTTGTTACCCTGGTAGGCTGGTTGACTATTTGTTTTAGGTTGTAAGATAGGATGATGTTTTCCCATGTTTGGTTTATGTTGCGCATGTCGATGTTGAAATCGCCTAGAAGAATAATTTCTTTGGTTCATACCAGATGGCTCCTGCACTGGGATTTCTATAAAGATACCCGACTAGAAATTGTCCCTGAGTCGGTAGTTTTATTTCTAACCATATGCACTCGGTCTCTGCTGTCTCTAAATCGCTTCTGCGGCGATAACTAATAGAAGTGGAAATATATACTACAATACCTGTTTCTAGCTTTCTACTTGAGTCTCGCCGAACTGTTTTAAAACTATTTAGGGCAATTCACCATCTGATATTTTGTCGTTTAAGCGACTTTCAGAAAGTCCAAAAAATGAAAATTTTTATATTTAGAATTTGTGTAAGCTCAGGAAGTTTGCCTAATAAATGGTAAATGTTCAGGTGGCCCAGCCGTTAGACCATCCTTAATTAGCCATTGTGTCTGATAGGTATGCATTTTATTTTGGCGAGTGTGTTTAAAAAGGAAAATAACAAAAGCAATTTTAAATACGAACCCACGAAAATTTAAACTAATTAACGTCACCAAGTAAGTGAAAATGCAAATGTTAGTACTTAACGTACGAACACTTGGTACAAGTATTGCTAAAAAATCACAAGTTAACTGAAATTGGCAGTAGTATAATAAAATAGACACACAACAGTAGGCACGCACGTTTTCACACCACAACACTAAAATTCTAACAAAGTAATTAAGCAATACTGAGAGGATACGAATTAAAAAAAAGTAAAATGAAAAAATCTTGCAAATTATGAAAAGAACTGTCGAAGGCCTGTAGCCAATGAAATTAAAGTGTTTTGAGAAAGTAACAAAGTACTTATTACTTTATGCGTCACAGTAATCAATTAATTTTTCAGGGGAGAGACGGCTTTGGTCGCAGGGATTAAGTCAATGAAAAAAAAGAGGCAGAGGAAAACATTACATCTTCATACCAATATGTGAATGAGCTGACCACTCGTTTAAAAACTGGCTGGAAACTTGCCAATAAAAATTTGAAACAAGCCAGGAAGAAACATGCTGCCTATTATAACAGGAAGGCGAAAGACAGAAATTAGGCTGTGGGAGAGAAAGTACTGCTTCTTTTGCCCGGGAGTCAGAATAAGTTACAGATTGGATGGCAGGGTCCATATACAGTTCTAGAGAAGGTGTCTAGAACAAATTATAAGATAGATAAGAAGGGGGAAAAAAAAATCTATCATGTGAATCTCCTGAAGAAATATTTGGAAAGAGAACATCAGGAAGAGACACACTTGTTGACCTTGTCCATCGCCATGGAGATGAAAAAGGAACCACTTTCATCATTTGAATATCCATTACACTCCTGTGAGACAGCAGCACAGGTGAAAATCAGTACACATTTAACGAAAACTCAGAAAGAGAGAGTGCAACAGGTTCTAAATAATCATGCAGAGGGGTTAACAGACCGACCAGGGCATACAAACCTATTGGAATATGATATGAAACTGATAGACCCCACACCTGTCTGTATGAAACCATATTCGATTCCGTTTGCTAAGGAGAAAGCTTTGAAGGAAGAGATAGACTATCTATTGAAGGAGGGAATTATTTCACACAGTGAATCCTCATATAGTTCCGGTGTTGTACTCTTAAGGAAGCCCTCTGGAGAACATAGACTCTGTATAGATTACAGGAGACTGAATGCTATTACAGAAGGACAGGTGGATCCATTGCCGGATACAAATCAGCTGTTTGCCAGACTAAATAAAGCTAAATATTTCTCAAAAAGTGGGATCTGAGTAAAGGATACTATCAGATTCCAGTAAAGCCTGAGGTTAGACCATACCTAGCTTTTAGTACCTCAGAAGGACACTATGAGTTTAATAGATTGCCATTTGGATTGAAGAGTGCGCCTGGTGTCTTCTCTGGAATGATGAGAGAATTGTTGGATGTAAACATTTCGGAGGAACGTAACGAATCCCTGGGTTGCCTCTTTGGTTGAGGATATTCCGAATGTTTCATACAGGATAATAAGAAGATTATGGGATCCACTAAGAAAACTCTGCTATCACCAGGTATATGTTATCTCCTCATAACGTACATTTTGAGGGAAATATAATGTTCTCTGGACATGTCATTGCGCAGACTCAGAGAAGAGAAATGGTGAATACGGGTTGCAAAGCAGCATTAAGACAAGCATTCACACTTGCGGCTGTTCAGTAACATAACCGAAATATATTATTGGTTGTAGAAGTCTGAGGCAGATTTCATGAGTAGTGCCTACTCTGAATGGACCCAACTACATAAAACCATGATAGCACCACAGCAGAGTAAAGTCAAGTTGACTTACATTTATCTATGTGTATATAGAATAAAGGACTGACATATAATGTCTGTTTTAAGAGGGGAGGTGTCGTGGAATATTCTAATCCACATATATAAATTATCAAGTAAATATAAAGCCTAACAAATAAATTCTAATAAAGAAAAGAGCAATGGTAAAATAACAGTGCTGTCACAAGGAATGTACTCGAAATCCCCCTTGTTTTCTGCTTCGTCTGCAAATTGTAACGCTTTCACGTTGATAGTAGAGGCCTGCTGTGTTGTTTGCCCGCTTTCTTCAATGAATTAAAACGTGTGCTGTATTTCTTGGAAAAACATTGAGAGGCATACCGAGCTGAACAATGACCTAATTTTAATATTTCATTCATTCCATTTTATACACGGCGTAACTAAAGACAGATGGACTAAAGGATAGAGAGAAGGGAGAGGCTCATAAAGCCGAACTCGTGCAACACCAAACGCGCGTCGCGCGATACACAATTGCTGCCATCACGCGTGTAAGGCCACATGCACTAACGGTATTTCAAATCGTCAGTGATAAAAGTCACTACCCTTCCCGGAGTTGGGTTTTTAAATCCTGAGGGGTTTTAAATCAGAGAAACTCTTGTTGGAAAAGATAACATTAGATGGGTTTACGTTTGAACACATAACAGTACCCAGACAGCACATCTTCGAAACAGGAGGTAGAAGAAATTGCATATTTTGAATGCAGCCACGTAGCTCCTTTGAATTTGTGTTTTTGGGTTCCTTGGGGCTTGCTGACAAATAATGTGTAAAGCGTTGCGCAAATGGTCCGGGAATTAATAAATTATACCCAAAATGGGATATTGGGGGTGCCTGACAGCATAAAATCATTTCTGCTCATAAGATTTTTTTTTAACGTGTTTAAAAAAAATTTGCGTACGGAAATAGCCTACCATGTAAACTCCAAATTGATTGGAGCGCAACGGGTGTAAGACTGGACACGATTGGTCGGACTATAAATACTATCTTTGGTTGTTAAGGGAGACGTAGGAAGGTAAAATTTTTTCAAACACTTGTCGAAACGTGGCTCCATTGGCCAGACTCGCTGATATAATCACTTAGGAGCGTTAGTTCGAGACCACTAGTTCAAATAAGCTTGTTAAAGCAACAGTGCGTTGAAGCCAGCTCATATTTTTGCTAAATAAAAGCCTGGAACATAAGCAGATGGGAATTTGTGCCAGTATTTGTGCCAGAATTCATTGCTAGTCAACGTATCTGTGTTTATTCTGTGGAATTGTGGTGAGCTTTGAGACATTCAGTGTCTTTTGATGAGGAAAATTGAATGTGAATTGTTAATTTATGCCTGTATATATGTGTAGTTCAGTAGCAAACATGATGTAAAGCCTATAATGCTCCAGCCTGAACAGAAGGTGTCGGAGGAAGTAAAACGGCATGGAATGGCCAAACAGTACACTGACACCTAGATGATTGACTAGAAAGAAATAATGCTGGAATTGCAGAGGCGTAGTAACCATTAGGGAGGGAAATACTGGTATAAAGTATTTCAGATGAAGCTGACAGTTGGCCTAACGCTCTGAACTCAATGTTTGTGATGTATTGTGCTCAGTGTAGAACTAGAGTATCAATTAGTTATGAAGTAGAAGGTACATCCTTCTTGTTTTCAGGGGCCGTGGTCTTGATGGTATTGAGCAGCACCTGGTCAGAGCTTTGCTGAATCCAGAGTCGGACAGCATACTCCTTGGTCCATTTAGCTATCAGTGAGGTGTCTCCAGAGCCCAGGGGAGAAATCGAGCAGAGGAGTCTTTTCCTGCCGCCATCACGCAAGATAAGCTGATGTGGCCAGCTGAGCTCAAAATTATGTACCCCCATCTTAAAATAACATTGTAACATAAACTTAAGAGGGGAAGTAAATTGTTTTAATATCAGGAACTGAGAACATCTCCAATACTAGTTCCAATAAAGACAAACTATTGAAGTCATGATGACAAATACCAACAGAGCTTGAACAAAACAAAACCAGTATTACCTCATATTACTACTACACAACTGACACACATAGGATACTTTTAATAATATATGTCACTACAATATTCATATTGATAAATTCTGTACATATAACTTGTAAGTAAAATTGATTGTGATTCCTGGTTCCCTTTGTATTTGAATCAGGACACATATTCATTCATAACAGCAATGAATACATATTGTTATTTGAAAAGTTATCAGTGACTCCTTTAAGATATCCTTTAGAGTGTTACATGTATGTGAGTGTCACAGTGTTGTCAAGTGTGGTGGAATAAATTAAATTGTTTATCTGTCTGTTGTTGTTTTGACTTACACTTCATCATACACATACCCTAGACATACAACGTAGTCATCACACTATTCCAGAATAATTCTGACTGAGGTATACATATGTGGCAGCAAGTAAGGTTATATATAATACACTACTCTTATTAGATATATATACCTTCACAGCTGATCTCAGTCAGTACACTAAGTCCCCTATACATATTTATAACATCCCACTTCACCACACTCTCTCTCTCTGTATTTATGGTCTGCTACGATATCTCTTGTCTGTCTTGATGCCTCTGTTTCCTTCCCGTAGTATTGGGGTATTTTTCTTGCATCTTGTGAAAATCTCTGCTCCTGGTATGTGGCCTTCTTTTGAGTATTTCTTTGCCGTTCGTTGGGCTGTGCTTGGTATTGTCTCCTCTGCCTTCTGCTGTGTGCATTTTCATTTGTCACTGCATTTACTGTATATACGTTTCTTGTTGTATTTCTGGGGTAGTCATTATTGTGCCATTTTTTTCTGATTATTGCTGCCCGTAATAATTAATAGTCGGGCGCCCTTATATCCGCGTGCGTTTTAACTGTATGTCTTTCTCTTGTGCTATAGGGCTGTCTTCTTTCTGTGGTGTTAATTTTATTTGTTCTTTCTGTTTTCAATTGCTGCTATAGTAGAGGTTCCTCCTGTGGGCATGGAGTCATATTAAGAATTCTTCCGTTTCCTCGCGGGACATTCAATTGGTTTTGGTGACTGCACATCATATCCGCCTTGTTTTTGCATTATAGTATTGATACTCCATGGGGCATTGTATCTTCTGTGGTTGGTCTGTTAGCTTCGGATATCCTCCTGGCAGGACAATTTGTTATCTGTTTCTCTGGTGATATACAGCACTTCATCTTTTTCTCTTGGTGTGTGTTGGGGCGCAAGAATAATGAGTGATTATAGTCATTTTTATACCGTGGCCTTACTCTTCTGTATTATGGACTGGTTCGTTTCTGCGGGCTACTAAGGCGGGTAGCGGTGATGCTGTTGGTGTAAAAGAACTTAGTCGTGGCTGGTATTTCTGTCTATTTTCATATAGGAACTATAGCTGTTTTATAAACTTTTTGTGTTGCCATGGTTATTTTTTATACTGCGATTTCGTGCACTATGTCCAGTGGAGAGTAGTTGTAGACACAATTTGTTGAGTGGTCTCTATTTGGTTGTAGTTTGTCTTAACGTTGACTCCTATCTACCTGTGCTACAATTGTGCCTCTATTTTTTAGTGGTAGTTTTTCCTGACATATTTAATATCGTGATGGGGAAAGCTCTGGACTTCGAGACTTCAGCGATTCCCTCTGTAATTTGCAACAATGGGTCATCAATAATGCGTTCTTCTGCTAGGGCTGTATATTTGGATTGATTGCCCTGGTGTGATGTACTCAGAATTTTTTACTCTGCCTTTTGCTTTAAATCTTGGGAGTTTGGGGGCTACCGTTATGGGAGCTGTGAGTCTTACCAAGGAAAGCGATGTGGATATCGTCCTGGAGGTCAATGTAAATATTGTTGACAAATGATTTTCTGTAAGTTCATAGTATATTCGAAACTTTGTGTTTGTTAAAAAAATCTCTCCCTAGGATAAGGTTTCTAGACATACCTGTTGTAATAACTAATGGAGTGTTTCAAAATTTGTTTCACTAAGGAAAATTTTACCCATGCTGTCCCAACTGATTTTTGAATCTTTGTCCTGTGACTGAAGCTAGGTGTGTGCGCACGTTGGGACGGTTGGAATCGTACCATATTGTTGGATCTTCTTGAATACGCTGGAACTAATAAGGATGATGGATATGCTCCTGTAGATCCACCAGTGCTCTATACCGTGGCGCCCTGTATAGACATGATGCAGGAACTGGGGTCCGGATTGTATTTTGGTTCCATCATTTGAATGAGTAAGTATATGTTTGCAGTTCATCACTCTGCTTGTTCATTTATTCAATTAGCTCTGTTTCATACCGCCATGATTTTTATCTTTAGATTTGCAAAATATAAAAAAAACATACTGTCTCGACCTGTTCAAATATTATAGGATAAATTTGATGGGCAACAACTTACTGTCTTCCAGTTCGGAATTTAAAACACAGGTATAAGTACACTTTGAAGAAATTGAAGCACGACAAACTTCAGATTTTCTTAATCCACAAATTAGAAATAAAATCTTTGATTGCAGTATAACGGTTATGCACTGCGTTCAGACTACATCTGGCTTGTCTCTCAAGCTAGCACCACACAATGACTTTTGGGTTCTGGGGCCGCTGGGGGGAAGAATCGTTACGAGAATGTTCTAAAATTTTCTGAGTGCTCACGATTGGATAGAAAAACTAATCTACGCTATTCTTTTTTTTTATGGTCTGTTTCCTACTATAACTTTCCGGTTTACTTTTTATTTTTCTAAACAAATTTCTTATCAAACCAATGCTATTAGTCTGTTTTTTGGTTTTAGAAGTGATACATTCCTATAAAGTGACGCATCTCTCAAACCTGTCACACAGCGTAAGTTGTATGAGTATGTTTGTAAATGTTATTGGTACATGTGATCATTGATAGAGTAGACAGTATTGTTTTCATTAAAAGAATCTGTCATCTCATGATCCAAGCACACATCTTCCCCCCCCCCCCCCCATGTCGTCTGTTATTTAATCTGTACATGAGTTTCATGTATGTTCTTCTTGTAGACTGGGAGATATGTCACACCATAGTTTCATTATCTTCTTTGTGTGCTTGCTTTAAGCAGCTGAAACGGCCTCACAGTAATAACTAGCTCTTGTGCTAGAAAGAATACCTTAGAGAACGGGAACACTATTTTTACGAGGTTTAGTAGGTTTGGTTTCCGTATAGTGGGGCAATTAGTTACTAGACCGTGATGAGATTGTTAGAAGAAGGACTTAATCGTGCTTCATTTGCACGAAGCTCTCAGAATTGGATGTAAATAAAAATTGTTTAAGTCTTAGAAGTATATATCTAAGCTATACACTAGCCAATAGTCCGAGTATCAAGTCAGTCCTATTGTATAACCTCAGAAACATGAAGAATAAGGAATTGTTTTTAAAAACCAAGACGTTGCAGTGCAAGGATTTCAAAAATCGGTATTTTGCGTATAATAAAAAGGATTGAAATTTAGTGACATGATCTGTGTAATGGGGAAATGTGAACAAAGCCAGGGAAAATGCCAGTGTGAAAACAAGATATGTGGAGGAAACGGGCGCTGGAGCTGGATAGGACGCACACTAAGGAAAACGGGCTAATAGAATGACAAGGCTGTTTCTTATTATGTTTCCACAGGGCAAGAGAAACAGTGGAAGACTTAAGCCGAAATAGAGCGACGGGAGTTGAAGACTTAAGCGAATAGAGACGGGGAGTTGAAGACTTAAGCCGAATAGAAGACGGGGAGTTGAAGGAACTTCTTGTAGCCGAATAGGAGAACGGGGTTGAAGGACTTAAGGCGTAATAGAGACGGGAGTTGGAAGACTTGAAGCCGAATAGAGAACGGGAGTTGCAAGTACTTAAGCCGAATGTAGAGACGGGAGTTGAAGACTTAAGCCGAATAGAGACGGGAGTTTGAAGACTTAAGGACGAAAGATAATTTGGAGACGGGAGTGGAAGTCATAAGCGGTGAAATAGAGACGGGGATAGTGGGAAGACTTAAAGGCCGAATAAAGACGGGAATGTTGAAGACTTAAGCCGAATAATAGAGGGGAGTTGAAGACTTAAGCCAGAATAAAGGACGGGAGTTGAAGACTTAACGCCGAATAAAGACGGGAGTTGAAAGACAGACAAGAAAGGGAGAAATAGGACAAGTGAAAGACTTTGAATGGATGGCAACTGGGACATGAAGGATTACAGTCAATTAGTTGAATGGTAAACCTATGTTTATGAAGGATTACAGTAAAATTAGTTGAAAGCCTATGTTTAATGAAGGAGCATGAAGGGTAATAAATAAGAATAAAGAATGAATTATGATAATCAGGTCACGTGGCAGTTCCTCCTGAATCTCTGAAAGAGAGAATAGGCCCACTGTTCTCTCAAGCATATTGAAAGAGGCAATTACTGTAAGGTTGCGATGGAGGAGGCAACGCCTCATACAATAAATTGTTACAGAAACTACAAGTACAATATAACATAAGCCGTCTTAGCGTTAGTCTTTCTGCCAGTGGGCCAACTGTAGGGGTGGTTGTATGCTTCTTTCTTCTTTCTTAATCGGAACCTCTTCTACCCCGTCAACAGGGTGTAGAGGGGACCCAAAGAGCACAAGGCTCCTGAGCAAAAAACATGCAATCAAAATGTTTGACAACAGGTGATTAGCCCATGTGGGTTGGTGTTAATTTTATATTGACAAAACATGGTGATTAGCCCATTGTGGATGAGCCCCAAGTGTTTGACAAACAGGTGATTAGCCCATTGTGTGGTGTTTGACAAACAGGTGATTAGCCCATTGTGTTTGACAAACAGGTGATTAGCCCATTGTGTCCGGACTTGCCCTCGTACATTTAATCGCTATGAAACCATCGATCCTTCCTGGTTAATTCCAGCCAAAATGGACAGAGCCTCTTATACCCGAAGGTGTCGAGGGATGCCCTTTCCTCTTCTGCCCGAAGGCATTTATAGTGGAACACTCAAGACCCGAAAGTCTGAGAAAAAAGCCAGAGAAAGGGAGCAAAATCTGAAATGGACACAACGATCTGCCTGGTTTCTTAATACTGGGAAGGGGGGCGCCAACATGGGTGTACGACACACAGTCGATCTGCCTGGTTTCTTAATACTGGGAAAGGGGGGGGGAGGGGGGGGGCAACATGGGTGTACCAATACACTAAGTCGATCTGCTTGTTTCTTAATACTGGGAGGGCCCAAAATGGGTGTGTACCACCACACACAGTCGATCTGCCTTGTTTCTTAATACTGGGAGGGCCCAAAATGGGTGTACCACACACAGTCGATCAAGACAGAAGTTCGCCTGTGGGGGGGGGGGGGGGGGGGGTGTGGTTTTTGTATGCTCCAGGCTTTATGATTATGGACCAGCTGCAGGTATAGTTTCATACTCCAGGCTTCCTGCAAGTGGGCCATCTGCTGTGGTGGTCCCATTAATGAAAACAATTAAAAAGATGAAGATAAAGAGGCATGTGAGGATGTATAATCAGTGAATATAGGATAAGCTATATGACATAGGACATAGGATATATGACATAGGACATAGGATATATGACATGACTTAACATGTTGAGAATGAGCTTATGTATCTCTGACTCAATATCCTCACTGTTTTCTCCATTTGTCGAGGTACCTCTGCCAGTAAGTGCAGTGGCGTAGATAACTTTCTACAGCACCATCGCAACTGAATAATCGGGTGCCTATAATTATTTTTAAAAATATATTTTAATATTATATACGTTTGGGACCCGTTGACCAAATGGTCCACGCAAAATGGACACGTCAGGGCTATTGGCATGTAAGTTGCGTTTGGTCTGAGTGGATTATTTTTCCTTTTAGGGCTTTTTTTTTAACGTTACGATGGATAACAGCGGATGTTACATGGGTAAACTGTAATGAATGGATGAAGGCAATACTTAAGATGAACTTAAACTAGGATATGTAAGTTGAAATGAACTAAAGTTGAAATCTGTACGAGGAAAGAGAACTAAAACTGGGGTATACAAGTGTAGTCAACTGAAGTGGAGAATGTATGAGAGTAGCTGAACTAAAACTGGGATATGTAAGAACTGAGCTGAAACTGGGATATGTAAAAGTAAATGAACTAAAAGCTAAAATATGTAAGAGAAAATTAACAAAAGCTGAAATATGTTAGAGGATTAGAACTAAAGCTTGGATATGTAAGAAGAGATGAACTGAAGATGTGATATGTAAGAAGAGATGAACTGAAGATGTGATATGTAAGAAGAGATGAACTGAAGATGTGATATGTAAGAAGAGATGAACTGAAGATGTGATATGTAAGAAGAGATGAACTGAAGATGTGATATGTAAGAGGAGATGAACTGAAGATGTGATATGTAAGAAGAGATGAACTGAAGATGTGATATGTAAGAAGAGATGAACTGAAGATGTGATATGTAAGAAGAGATGAACTGAAGATGTGATATGTAAGAAGAGATGAACTGAAGTTGTGATATGTAAGAAGAGATGAACTGAAGATGTGATATGTAAGAAGAGATGAACTGAAGATGTGATATGTAAAAAGAGATGAACTGAAGTTGTGATATGTAAGAAGAGATGAACTGAAGATGTGATATGTAAGAAGAGATGAACTGAAGATGTGATATGTAAGAAGAGATGAACTGAAGTTGTGATATGTAAGAAGAGATGAACTGAAGATGTGATATGTAAGAAGAGATGAACTGAAGATGTGATATGTAAGAAGAGATGAACTGAAGATGTGATATGTAAGAAGAGATGAACTGAAGATGTGATATGTAAGAAGAGATGAACTGAAATTGTGATATGTAAGAAGAGAGTTGAAACTGAAGATGTGATATGTAAGAAGAGATGAACTGAAGATGTGATATGTAAGAAGAGATGAACTGAAGATGTGATATGTAAGAAGAGATGAACTGAAGTTGTGATATGTAAGAAGAGATGAACTGAAGTTGTGATATGTAAGAAGAGATGAACTGAAGATGTGATATGTAAGAAGAGATGAACTGAAGATGTGATATGTAAGAAGAGAACTGAAGATGTGATATGTAAAAGATGATGAACTGAAGTTGTGATATGTAAGAAGAGATGAACTGAAGTTGTGATATGTAAGAAGAGATGAACTGAAGATGTGATATGTAAGAAGAGATGAACTGAAGTTGTGATATGTAAGAAGAGATGAACTGAGGTTGTGGTATACAGGAAGAGATGAACTGAAGTTGTGATATGTAAGAAGAGATGAACTGAAGTTGTGATATGCAAGAAAAAATATTTAGAAATAGTTTGGTGTTTTAAATGAGAGAATGACAGCACGAGAGAAGAAAGAAGGTTAGAATGAGTCAGAAAGAAGACAGACCTGGTATAACACAAAAAGCATAACGGAAAATAAATACATGACAAGAACGAAAAAAATCAGCAGACGTAAGTACTTGTGTTTTCACAATCTACTGTCTGTTGCAGGCCACACATTAAAATCAGACTTAATTTGAAGCCCTCTGCTAATCCCAGCGGATGGGTACAGAATGCGTATTGCACCATCTTGAACCAACTCGCATCATCGCTAGAGGGCGCTCGTCCTTTGCTCGGGGCTGATTTATGACCGTATTTATAACAATGATAAGTCAAACGTTAAGGCGGTTAAGAAAATGCACAAGAAAGCCTCCAAGATTTTTGGCTTCTCCAATACAGAAAAAAAACGACGATACAAACGAAAGATGGTGTCTTTAAATGTTTGACACACACACGTACTAAATTTGTCATTGCATAGAGGATCAGACTTAAATTTAAAAAAAAAAATAGAAAATGTCCTTCAAACACAGACAAATCACTTGATGTGGCAAAAAACGCGTTTGGCAGTCTCTGACCGACCTCAAAAGCAAGATTGATCGCAGGCTTAAGAACGTGTTTAAGTTCAGCAAAGCTATCAATACTTAGTGAATGGCAACAGACAACTCGTCTCTTATGTTCTCCGTTTTGTGTCGTTTTTTTTTGTGCATGCATACAACAGAAATAATTAATTAATGCTCAGACGGAGATTTTATCTTGTTGTCTAACTCCCACTGGGAGCCGCGGTAGCATAGTGGTTAGTGCACTGGCTTCCTAGCGCAGTGGTCTATGGTTCGATCCCCAGATGAGGTGGGAATTTTTTAGGCCACAACCGGCTCCTGGGTCGACGCAGCCCCAAATGGGTACCAGAGCAACTCTGGGAAGGTTAAGGCGGCCGGCGTGATGCCGACCACATCACCCCTAGTGTGCCGACGGTCAAGATAATATGGGCCTAACACCATATTCCCAATATGCCTCAATGGGCGTGTAACGGGTTCCTTTACTTTTTACTAACTCCCATAATTATTGCGCATGTCATTTGGCAGTTGTCCCGTGTATGTCTGGTGGTGGTAAGGGGGGGGGGGGGGGGGGGGGGGGGGGGGGGTGGGGGGCGGAGGGGGGGGGGGGGGGTTTAACGACAAGACAAAGAAAGATCAGGACTACTGTTTCCTCAGGCATGTCGTAAAGAGCTAATAAAATGAGGTTGTGTATGTGGCTGGCAACCACATCATGCACAAATGAACTAATACAGAAATCCCCACTGTAAGAACATGTGACTGCTTGGTCAGACTTCCTGCAAGGGAAGACTAGCTGCAGTCGTGGCTCCATGCTTCATCGGGAACACCAGGGGAATTCATGTATTAGGCAATGGAATAAAAACAAACAACAAGAGACAATGAAAATAACGTAAACTTGAATGAACTAAGACATACGTCATTTCAGCGTTAGGACACCGCACTAACAGTCTCACAATATTGGTCACGTGGTCATTATCTCCTAGCCTCACACTTGACACATTTATGATGCCAACAACTTTCTGTGGGGCATGCTGTCTACGACGACTTTCATCTTATCCTTCCTGTCCTGTGCCATCCATTCAAAGTCTTTGTCATGTTATCTTTACCCCTATCCCATATCTGTCTCAAATGTCCTTTTATTCTCCGTGCTTTTTGACCCCATGTATTTCCGGGGGGGGTCTCTGAAGAGAAAGCAAAAACTAGGGACGACGGTACTCTCATGTATTATAGCGATTAATATTGAGGTTGTTATTGGGTCTGGCACTACTTCATCAAGAAAATATAAATGCCATAGAAACCACAGCTCAGCAACAGCATATGAATTCTTGGTGTATGAGTTACTGTGCAAAGGGACCCAGCTACTGTGGTGGCGGCATGCTCCGTAAGGAGCACGAGGGAAAAATGATTATCATGCGCTTTCGGCCTCTATTTTTTTCCCTCTATTTCCCTTGTACTACTGTGGATTACAGAATCAAGGGCTGTCATGGAACTGCTTTTTCTCAATGTTGTGTCCTATCCAACATCAGATCTACTCTATATGTTGTAATCAACTAGTACCTTGTTGGGTTCCTGGCCGTCAGGAGTTTAGGTGTTTTTTAGTTTTTTTCTTATCAGAGTTTAGTCTAGCTTCTCTCTATTAGGAGTTTAGCTTAGTTTCTTATATTATTAGAGTTTTGTTTAGTTCTTTCATACATGATGTTCTCTATAGTTCTTTCTATCAGAGTTTAGTTTAGTTTTTAACAATCAGAGGAGTTTAGCTTATTCTTTCTATCAGAGTTTAGTTTTTTATAGGGTTCTTTCATCTCATTGTTTAGCTTAGTTCATAACCATCCAGGATGTGTAGCTTTACGTTTCTATACGTCAGATCCGAGTTTAGCTTAGTTCTTTCTTTCAGAGTTTATGTTTAGTTTTTACCGTTTCAAAGTTTGGCTTTGTTCTTTTTATCCGAGGTTAGCTTAGTTCCTTTCATCAGTGAGTTTTGTTTAGTTCTTTACTACTCCCATAAGCTATTAGTTTTTACACGCTCAGAGTTTAGCCCTTTCTGATCAGAAGTTATTTTAGTTCTTTCTGTCAGAGTTTAGCTTAGTTCTTTTGTCACCGAAATTGGACCGTTCAATTTTTCTTCCTTTTTCCTCTCTCTCCCCTCCCCCCTTTCCTATTATTCCTCATTTCGCGCACATAACTCTGTCCTAGCGTC